>JAVDPK010001638.1:103032-183611 GCA_034780415.1 Cichlasoma orientale
GGGGGTGGGTGTGTGTGTGAGAGAGAGACAGAGAGGGTCTGTTCAAACCCTGATAACCTAGCCGCTGAGCAGAAGCACAGTCAGCATTTGATAACACCAACAGAAACGTCAGCCAGATTCTAACATCAGCAAAGACCTGAATAATTGTGAAATGGTCTGAGGTTCCTGCCTTCAGGATACCCCAGAGATACGGAGACTCAGAGTTCCCATCGGACATTTGTTGATCATTTGATTTATTACAACATGGATCTTGTTTGCCTCTCACCCAATGACAGCTGAAATGACGCTTGGTGACCCTGAACTGGAAAAGCAGTTCAGGAAATGAGTGCATGAATAGATGGATCTTATTTTTCAGTATTTTCGGACATTTGCCATTAGAAACCAGACAAAATGCAGTATCCTGGCTCAGCTTCAGTTTAGTGTGCTTGTTGTAGCTTTACGTGTACACAGCTTTCTGATGCAAGAAGTGACCTCCCAGAAAATAACACAGCAGTACGGCTCCAAAATGGCCTATACTTGCTCAGAAGGGAGGAAATGTTTTGATTGGAGGAAAGGAGAAGGTAGAGTGATGTCATTATGGACAAAGTCAGCGTAGAGACTGATGGACGAGGGGGTCAGCAGAGCTTAAACTGAGAAGACTGATCGCTGCCTTTAAATAATTTAATGATGAAAAAATTTGATTTTTCCCCCTTGATTTAATCATATATTTTTGTGCCTAAATCTAAACAAACATGAACCATAGTAATCATAAAATGCATTTCAATTAAAAAAAAACCCAAACGAAAATACGGCTAAACTGACGGATCTACTAGAAAATCTGGCTGCTTTGCTTTGGCTCAGATTGCTTACTTCCGTATTTACACTTACCATTTTTAGTGCATAACTGTGTTTACACTGACAAGTACAACTACAAGCAGTACACTATTAGTATAAAGATTGTGTGCTCATAAAGGTCAAAAAGTGGAGTGTGGACCACAGCACACACATTCACTATATAATGCACTACATAAACTGCAGTGCTGCAAAATCTCAACTGTAAATTGCATCCACTATTCACACCACTACTACAAGTACAGCTGTGCATCCATCAACCAAGACCACCAGCATGCACTGCCTGTTCGCCTGTTATCAGAAGGAAAAAAGAGCCATCAGATACAGAGCTAATGTGATTTTCTTACCCTCTCCTTAGAGACTCAGTGATGCATTGGCTCATCTACTATTAGGACTCTGTTTCTGTGAGGGGAGGAGCAAAAAAATAGGAAAAAAAATAATTATCTACAGCTTTTGAGGATTGGCGATGTGAACAATGCTTTTACTTTCGCTGCAAAAAAGGACAAGGACATGAGGGTAAAGTACAAATTGTGTCAAGGCCAGAAACAGCTATCCACAGCTGCCAACAGGGCATCGACTCTTTCCAAGTTTCTGCAAAGACAGCATGCTAACACAAAGCTAAGGGTGAAGAACCCCCAACCCCAGAGTGGTGTCAAAGCCAAAGAGTCCATGGCAACCCCTAAAAGCCTTATTTTCAACAGCTGAGCAGGGTTGAACCCTCCATTTCTACCTGCACCTGCTTCTATACCTTCTGTGATGTGTTCTTTGGGCTGTTTTAAAACTCAGGTGTCTGTTTTGAGTAAATCCTTAATGAATGAAAAATAGAAAGACCTGACACAGGACCTGAGAGATGCATCTGGCCCTTCAGTTGATCCATCTACTGTTCACTGAAGCCTCATCAGATATGGCCTCAGTGGAAGGGCGGCTGTCAAGAAGCCATTCTTAAAGAAGGACAAGAAGGAGAAAAGGCTAAGGGATGCCAAATTACACAAGAACTGGACTGAAAAATCAGTGGCAGCAGGTCGGACCTCAACATTATCGAAGCAGTGTGGGATCATCTTGACAGAAAACAGAACAAAAGGCAGAAACAGCCAAAGAAGAGCTTTGAATGTCCTTCAAGAAGCCTGGAGAAGTATTCCTGAAATTCCTGACTCCTTACATCTGAGCACAGATACATGTTAGTATTTTAATTCAAATGCGGAGAGATATTTGTCAGTTACAATATATACTTTAATCTTCGGGAGTCGATAGCTTCAAATGTGCTGCAGATGTTCTGTCATTGTTTTAGAAACAGACATAATTAGAAATATCAGGTGGATAATTATGCAGCTGCAGAATGTTCAAGTAGGGCCTGAAATGTATCAACAGCTGTCTGCACGTGTTCACCACTATATAGGAGAAACACTAGTGGATGAGTGAATGAACAAGTGGACCATTTGAAAACAGCGTGGGAGGAGGACACATCATCAGCCAGTATAGCTAGCTAAGTGTGGCGTTGATTTTCCATGTGTTGTGACATTGTTTGAGTTTTATGTACACGGTGTGCTACATGGCAGGGAACTAATGGAAGTATCCTGATTGAGACACAGCACTTGGGGGTTTGACTAAAGGCCTTTTTTTTTTTTTTTTAAGGAAGTACAATCAAAAATAAAATGCTAACAGGCTCTAAGAGAGCCTATATTCTTTCATTAATATTTGTGCTGCATGTGTGTACGTGTGTGCTGGAGAGATAAAGACTAAGGGATGTGTGTGTTGACACATGCCAGCAAGTGACCTCATAGCCTTCTATAATTTGGACTAATGGCAAAAGCATATGTCCATCAAGACCTCTGGTTTGAGGTTACAATAGCTTATTGTATTGCATCCAGTGCAGTCTTGGGCGTTACTTTATGAGCATGCAGGAGTGTGTGTGTGTGTGTGTGTGTGTGTGTGTGTGTGTGTGTACACATTTTTCAACCTTGAAACTAAACTGGAGGCTTGTGTTTCAAAAACTCTGAAGTTCAGACAGCCATAAAAATCTATAAAACTGTTCATGTTACATGTGAGGGATAAAAGAGTCAAACCCTGAGATGCATTGAGAATAGTTCACACAGTTGCTAGGCTGCCTGGTGTTCTTGTGGATAACATCGGTTTTCTGTCCAGAAGAAGGAGAAGGAATGGAGAAGATCAAGTTTTCCTGCCTGCTGG
Organism: Cichlasoma orientale; assembly: GCA_034780415.1. Lineage (NCBI taxonomy): Eukaryota > Metazoa > Chordata > Actinopteri > Cichliformes > Cichlidae > Cichlasoma > Cichlasoma orientale. The sequence goes on from JAVDPK010001638.1 coordinate 106,051, forward strand.
ATAATCCCTGCAGGAAGAAGAACGTGTAGCTGTGGGTTAACTGCAGGGAACCTTCCTATCTCTATTGTTCTCACACATTTTGGATTGTCAGATTCGCATGCATTGTCTCCCTCAGCACATAACAGTCACACGCATAACTGCCAGTTAACGACACAGCTCCAAACGAGTTAACGACACAGCTCCAGCAAGTCATTTGAGCTGTAATCTGTAGTCCCTCTCCCGATGCCTTAAAATATTCAGGAGGAGTCCAGTCCCCAAGTCCTCACCCATCCCCCCATATTAGTGACAAACCCCTGAGCAGGCTAAATCCTTCATGCATGCATGCATGAAGGATTCAAACCAACACTCAGTAATAAACACGCTTCGTGTTGTCAGTTTTCAGTCAGTTCTATTAAATAAATCAATGCACCGAGCAAAGCAGGTTTGCTCTCCCAGGCTGTGACCTCAAGGCGACACAGTCACGTCTCATATTTTTGTGTCTTTGTAAACAAGGGCGGTGCGAGTCACTGTACATCTCTCCGTCTCTATCATATGCTGTATCTGTTTCCTACCATCGCCAAACAAACAAACCTCCTTATAGGTCATTATCCTGTGGCAGACAGGAAATGAAAACACACTGATACAGCGCTCTGTGGCTGTAAACAAATCGCAGTTGCCTTGCAGCACTGTTACCTTTCAGCCTCTATAAATTATTAGCTCATCTGGTTTTGTTTATTATTGAAACTCTTCTCAGCTTAAGAGACGAGGAGACGCTCTCTGTAAATATTCTATTTTCACAGCTGACCCAGAGTGCAAGTCTGAGTTATTTATAAAAACAAAACAAAACAAACAAAAAAAAAACCTTCAGGATTTTCCTCCCTGTCCTCGGATTTATATTTGATAAATATTTCTGTCTTGGCTCGGAACACCGCAACATTTTGAAAAGCAGGAAGATTTCTATCAACAGCCTGTCGCGGCCAGTTGAGTTACAAACAGAAAACCGAAGCTGGACACCCACAGGCCTGAAGGGTCGGCTGGTTGTTAAGATTAGCTGCTGTTCTTCTTGATATCTGACTGACAGGCGGTGCAGCGGGGTCATCGGGTCAAAAGTTCACGAAAACATCTTCCTGACCTCGCGCACATGTGCTGAATGGAATCAAGAAAGTGCAGTATTAGTATTTACACAGCTCGGGCGCTGCAGCCGTGGCTAGCTGTGGGCCGTGGCTGGAGCCTACCCCAGCTGACTTTGGGCAAGAGATAGGGTACACTCTGGAGAGGCCGCCAGTCCATCACAGGGCTAAAACAAACAACCACATACTCTCACATCCACACCTATGGTGGATTTAGAGTCACTCAGTAACTGGAGAGTTTGAACATTTTCTATCATGTCCCCACAACACCGTGTCCTCTTCCCTGCATCGTCTTCAAGAGAAAAGTTACAGAGGAAAACTTTTTTTTTCCCACCCACAGTCTGACAGGGCAACTGGCCGCCAGCTGCCACAAGTCTATGCAAGGTAATCACTTCTTAAAAGATGAGCTCAACACTAGTTCAACCAAACAGATGGCTGTAAAACCCTGGCTCAAAGCACAGTAGTCTCTGCAGAAACATCTACGTATAAACTTCTGCCATCCTGTTGGTAACAACTCGGTGTCAATCACCTTAGCGTCTCTGCCGAAAAGAGCAAAAGGACGCCCAACTGGTCTAGCTCCCCCGGAATGCTTGGAAGTGTTAGCTTTGATGGGCGCTGATAATTAAAAGTGGATATCAGGCTGTTGATTTAATTGGCAATATCACCAGTGCTGATCAGTATTTCCTCGCGGGGTATTTTATCATCGGGGTTGCGAAACTGCCCACAGGTGTTTGAATCAGACGCCTGATATCACGAATTTTCCACACAAGTCTGACTCAGAGTTCGTCAGATCACAAGTAAAGCCTTGTGGTAAAAGTGGGTGGCGTGCATGTGGTCTGACAGCTTAACACACACATCAAACAACTGTCAGACCCGCGCCAACTCTCACACACACCTAAACAACAAGAACGCACACCTCATGCTCTTCTGGCGCTATAAGTATCACTGAAAGAGGCTCATAAACACGCAAACACACAAGGCTGCGATAAAAGATCAGAGAGGCCTTCTGCAGACACACTTCCACTGTAGCGTGTGTTCATGACTTTGTGTATAGCTTGAGAAGCTGGAACGACATCGTTCTCTGCGTCTGTAACTGAGTCACTGCTGACAGTCGAGTGAAGGCTCAGGATTAAGAGTGAAATGCCTTAAAGTGGTTGAAGAGAAGGGCAAAGCATAAGGAGCATCTTTGTGTATTCATGGTATGTGGTTTATAGCACAAGGCCACACACGAGAAAGGACACTAACAACAATCAGTATGACAGACAGGTGGGCAATTAAGAGGAAAAACAAGAGCTGAGCATTGTGGAAACAGGCTCTACTAAGATCAATGAAGCAGTGGATGCTCTGCAAGGAGTTTCCAGCGCAGTCCAGTTGAAACGTGTCCCTTTAAAGAATAAAAATAGAAGGAAGACAATTTTTGTCATGCTGCACATTCTCAAGTAAATGCATGCATCCTGTAAGATCCACGTTCCTTATTCCAGCCTTGCAAAACTCCTCTACAGAGGCTGATGAGGGGGGTTTTGGGAAAAGTGAGTGGGTGGTGGTCTGATAATCAACGCCTGGTATTTTATTCACATTTGTGTCAAACAAACAGCTAAAAACAGACCTCTGTCCCACCAGAGTACGGATAGGAAGCTTGCTTTGATTCGCTTCACTTTGCTTTTTTCCTGTTCTGCCCAATGAGCAGACCAAAAAAAAAACAAAAAACCACACACCATACAAAGAGTTGGACGGACAATCGAGGCGCACAATGTGGAGGCACACAAACACAGTCACATCAATGTGATTATCGAATACCGCGAGCTCGCAACATCACAATAATTGGCAACAACAAACAGCTGTCTGAGAGTAAATGATGCTGGTGAAAGCATAGGAGATGGGAATAAATCCTCATGTTCATAATCAGAGGAAGAGGGAGATGACTAAGGAGGGGACAAGAGAAGGATGGTGGAGTGGTGGAGGAAGGGATCAGTGGAGGAAGATTGCTGAGTGATACAGTAGTTGTGTCTAAAGGTCTGTGCCCTGGCGCCACTGCTGCCACTGTGCTGAGCGATGGAGCCGGCTGAAGACTGAGATGTCCCACCTGGGCCAACAAAAGACCAAAGAAGAGAAGAAGACTTGTAGAGTTTTTCTCCTTTTGTTTCCCTTTCAGTGCTTAGAAATGCGTAATTCTACACAGAGCATGATATTTATTTATTTATTTATTCTCTATCAGCTTGTTAAATGTCTCTATTGCCAACTGTATGTGTGTGTAACTGTTTTTTCTTTTACACTGTGCAAAGCACTGTAAATTTGATCTCCCTAATAAATTTGCAACATATCCAAAGCATGCACAGATGCAATGGGAAAAATGTTGATTGCATAGGATGCATTTAAGTTTTAGAGTGGATTTGAGGGTTGGCTTTTACATAAATGTAATGTTCCTCTTTAACTAGGACAATATCCCACATGGTGACTGGCTCATCACGACATGCAGTCTGGTTTTACTTCAATGCGTGTGAAGGGAAGGCTTTTTATTATAGTCAAATGAAGGTCAGCCTGTCTAATGCCCATCAGGGAAAGTTACAAGTCACCAAAAAGTCACAAGCTTTGCAGATTTTGCTGAATATGATGGAAAATATGATAAAGAAAATGAAGCAGCTGTGTGTACTGAGGGAGAGTTTTTTGGGGGGGTTTTAGGAGTTATTTTTGTTTCACACAGGAAATATAGGGTGTGAAGTGACACCGTGTGTGTGCGTCATAATTGGAAAAAAAATCCTAAAATTGTCAAACTCAAAAAAGATATGCCAATATATGCATGCATCTCTACTGAAACCCGAAGAAGTGCAACTGAAATAACAGAGTATTTAAAAACGATCACAAAAGAACAAACTTCAGCTTCCTTTTGTTCGTACTCACTCAGCAAGAAAGGCAGAAAAGCTGCATTCAAATATAACATTTGACTGCCTTCCAGCATTGTTAACATGTCCCACATTTAGCTTGTTGAGATCTGGTCACCCTAAATAAGTGTATACCAAAATGTATCACCAGTAGGACTGGAAGACATTTAGGCATAAAATCGCAGGTACACACAGGTGTTACTAATGATGTTAATTCAGGCTCAGAACTTTGATTAATGTCATTAGCAACAGCTGTAACACCTACAGTGGAAAACTGTCTTTTGTTTCACAGTGGCTGTAAGTTTTGTTGCTTTTTAAGATTGATTTTTAAAATAGATGATTATTAATGCCATTGTGTGTTTAGTTTATTCTCATATGAATGTTATTTATAAAATATAGAGATCTCAAACCGTGGAATATATCTTTTAGTTTGTCTGAAAAACGAATATTAATACAGTGACTCGAATGTTGCATTTAGCTTAAAGGGTTTTGTATCCTTTAGTTCAACAGAGTAAAACCGTTTTGTGCTTCCACATGTCTGAACATGTACTGGGAAGAAAAAAAGTAAGTAAGACGCTTTAGTTTATTTGGGCTTCGGTGAATCAGGGTCGTCCAGCACCAGAACAACTCAAATTGATATGAAAATGAGCCACTTTAACGAAGTTGTTTTGCCCAGGCGTAACTCTGAGCTGCTGTCCAGACATGCCCGCTTCTGTTTTTATTTTATTTTATTTTTTAAATTTACCCCCTTGTACTTTACTTGTAAAATGTCCCCTTATGTGTTTTTCTCTTTGCTCATAATTATAAGAATTAACTATGAATCAAGTACACATTAATATGGGACACTTTCACACTTTTATACTACAGCAGTTTAAGTTTGCCTCTAGAAATCTGCTCATGTTGCAAATGTTTTGTGCACAAAAGTTGGAATTATCTCTAAATATTTATTTTTAAAACCTGTTTTGATGAAGTGACTTCACTGTGCATTCTGTAGTGTGGTAGTCAGTAAAGGGGGGGTGTATGCAGAGGGGAGAGGAGGAGGGCAGTGGGAGTGTGCGAGTTGGGTGGGGGTATATAAGTGCGAGCAGATTTCACACACAGCAACAGTCTTGAGAGTGCTGTCAGCTGGTGTGGGCAAAGTATTTTTCTTTTTCCTTTCTGCTTTTAAATCAGGATAAGAAAAGAGGAAAGAGTGGATATGGAGACGACTGCAGGCTACGACGACGACTACTACGAATATGATGAGTCAGAAAACTCCTCTATGTGTGACTACTCGGAGTGGACGCCGTCGTACTCTGTCATCCCGGTGCTCTACATGCTCATTTTCATCCTGGGTCTCTCGGGAAATGGAGTGGTCATCTTCACCGTGTGGAGAGCCAAAGGCAAACAGCGAGCTGCTGACGTCTACATCGGGAATCTGGCCCTGGCCGACCTCACCTTTGTGGTCACGCTACCCCTCTGGGCAGTTTATACAGCCATGGGCTACCACTGGCCCTTCGGAGTGGCCTTGTGCAAGATCAGCAGCTACGTGGTGCTGCTCAACATGTATGCCAGCGTCTTCTGCCTCACCTGCATGAGCTTTGATCGCTACCTGGCCATCGTCCACTCTCTGTCCAGCAACCAGCTGCGCACCCGTGGCCAGATGCAAAGCTCCCTGATAGCCATCTGGCTGCTGTCTGTTATACTGGCCGCCCCGACTCTCGTCTTCCGCACCATCAAACATGATGCAGAAACCAACCGCACATCCTGTGCCATGGACTTCAGCTTGGTGGTGAGAGAAAAACACCAGGAGACCCTGTGGATTGCCGGCCTCAGCATCTCCTCCTCCGCTCTGGGCTTTCTCCTACCTTTCCTGGCAATGATGGTGTGCTACGGTTTCATCGGCTGCACCGTCAACCGCCACTTCAACACCCTGCGCAAAGAAGACCAGCGTAAGAGACGGCTGCTGAAGATAATCACCACACTGGTAGTGGTGTTTGCCGCCTGCTGGATGCCCTTCCACATCCTGAAGAGTGCTGACGCCCTCTCCTACCTGGACTTGTTCCCCGCCACTTGTGACTTCCTGCGCTTCCTGCTGCTGGCTCACCCCTACGCGACCTGCCTGGCTTATGTCAACAGCTGCCTCAACCCCTTTCTTTATGCCTTCTTTGACCTGCGCTTCAGATCCCAGTGCTTGTGCCTACTCAACTTGAAGAAGTTCTTGCATGCCAGCCCAGCGAGCTCCCTGTCCTCACAGAAGACAGAGACTCAGTCTCTGGCCACAAAGGTGTGACTATGGATTAACACCCAGAGACGCGCTGGGGTAGAGACGAACACTGCAGAACAATGTAGGTGAATCAAAGGTGTCCAGCACTGCGTGCTTGCTTATGGTTCATCAGCAGTCAGTTTCAGGGTGAAACCTTTGCTCCCTCTGACTCTGGACTATTGACTGAAGAAGACTTGTGGTTCTGGTGTCTGACTGCACCAAAACCCCAGCCTCACTTTCTTTTTTCAGCAGCGGGCAACAAAACTGAACTATAGAAGAGAACGTGAGAAAAAAAAAGATGACATACTCATCAATTCCTCTTCTCTGAACTCTGAAACAATGTCCTGAAGTCATGGGAAACTGTATTAGGTTGATTTATAATTATACAGTTCCTGTTTCTGTTAATAAACTCCTGAGGTATGTTAAACTGTGCTCTTGAGATCTGTCTTGACTGATCAGTATGTGCACCACAGCCGCAAGCGCTACACATGTGTGTGAAGGGTGTGAGCCAGTCAGCAAGAGGTGTTTGAGTCTGATAAGCGTGTGTGTGTGTGTGTGTGTGTGAGTGAGAGAGTGGGGGTAGTGGGGGTAGACACCCAGACAGACATATGGCAGCTGACAAATGTTTTTCTAGTTGCAGAAATCCCCAATTAAAAGGTGACTGTTTCAACAGCCTCTGATGCGTCTGCCTGTGAATATCAATGAATTTGTTCCCTGATAACAACATGAAACCATTTTGTGAATACACACCATGTTTTTTGAATTCATGTCTATGATTTTTTTTTTTTTAATTAAAAACTGGTGCTTTGATGGAAAAAAAAAAACAAAACTCTCGCTCTCTCTACCTTTTGTTATTCTCTGCTGTGATATCTTGTGGAATGCATTTTCTCCAGTCCATGAATATGCTTCTTCCTGTTTGGTGCATTGCTCAGAGGAGGCACTCTTCCCTCCCATTGTGTTTCGAAGGGCTGAAATCAAAGTGTACAGTATGTCTGCAGGAAATGCGCGTCGAACTTCTGTTTCCCCTCTTCCAGCGTGTTTGTTTCTTCTCTTACGATTCTCGTGCACAAACAATCAGTGAGTACAAACGTCTCGAAACTGGATCAACCACACGACACGCTGGCTTTGTCCCACACAGAGGAAGACCTTAAGCGTTAATTGCCAAAACTTCATTTGTAATCTGTGCCGGTGTAGCTTTGTCTCAGTCGATTTCAAGTGTGACAATAACACTGAGCTCGAATTTAAAATAGAAATAACCAATTTGGACTATAATGGGCTTTAATCAGCAACAGCGGGGAGACTCGGGGATTGGGCTAATCCTGGGTTACTGATTTGTAGTGGGCTCTGTCCCTTTGTAAAAACCTGTGATGAAACAGGGCTTTGTCTAAATCAGGTTGACACTATAAGAAATTTCAGTAAACTACTAGTCAGCAACAAAAATGTTGGAGCAGCTACATCTTAATTGCTACATTAGTTTCAGTCATAATGGCCTGACTGATATAAATATATCTAAACCATGATGCGAACCCATTCACTGTGGTCACAAAATAACAGAAACAGAATAACACTGCTACACGTGTGACTCTATTCTGGGGTAAATGTGGCCAAACTGAACTTCTTGTAGAAGGAAAACTTCAGCTTCAGTTTAGGAAAGGTGAAAAAAGTCTTTGTCACTGGAAAAGGAGGAACTCCAACAGCTGCAGCCACACTCGCTCTGCCTTCTCGATCACCGTCTCAGCCCTCCTTAATCTCTTCCCAGCCAGGACACAAACACAGACACGCAAGCAAAAGCTTTATCAAGAGGGGGAGGGGGGGGGCTTTGTGAATTTAATCCTGGGGAAGAAAGGAAACTTCTTGAGATATTTAAGCATTTGCAAATATCATATTTTCAAACTGGGACAGGCATCCGGGTGTAAATTAAAATAGGGACTGTGGCACAAACTACTTACTCAAAAATCAATGCAGCAAAATATTTTAGTGCAACAGCACAGAGTACATTTCAAAATCCCATCCAGTGGCTTTTTCAAGATGGTCGGTCACATTATCCTCCACCTGTCAGCATCAAAGTCAAAGCTAGCTGTGAAAGACAATCTGGACAGATTATTTTCATGGGTTTTCAAGTTTTATGAAGCTCACGTGTTCATGCTACACAGATTTCATGGCGCGAACTGCGCCAAGCGCTCAGAGAGAAAAGTGAATTACTCCCTTTGATTGAATGTCTCTCTGAGATGACCGCTGAGGAATTATTACACCAATGTTTTCATTCCCCTGTAATTACAGAGTGTGAGAATTAAACATGTCTAGACTGGAAGCAGACTTGCCACAGGGAATCCCGAGAGCAGACGCAGTCTCCATTTTTCCTCTCAAAGAAATAAACAACTACAACGAGACGTTCTAGGAAAAACAAAAACATGGAGATATTTTTTTTTTTTTGTTCTCAGCCAAATACTGAAAATTAACACTGCTTTCTGTTGGTAATTTCAGCAGCTGGACAGTGTAGTCATGTCTGTGCAAAGACAAAACAGTAGCTGTGTATTTTGAAAACATCCTTGGGAAAGAAAATCAAAGCTAATGTGAATAAAATAACAAACTAATTATATCCACAACAGTAAATCTCAGTGTGCTATCAAGGAGGGGAAGAAACCAGCAAAAGAGTCATTCAACAGTTTTAATGAGAAGCTTTTTTTTTACCCCGAAACTCTGAAGTCTATTAATTAACAAGGTCATTAGAGATGTTAATGATTTTAATGCATAATTTTATGGTACTTTATATATGCAGTACATTAATGAGGGAAATACTTTACTGTGCTTGCCCCCATTTTAAACTGCTGCAACATGAAAAAGCTGCAAACAAATCAATGCATTGGTACTCATAACCTCACTGGCCACTTTATTAGGTACAACTGTTCAGCTGCTCATTAACACAAATATCAAATCAGCCAATCACACGGCAGAATTCAGTGCATCTAGATTGGTACGCATGTTCAAGACCACCAAGGAACAGAGCAGGGAAGAAAGGTGATCTGAATGACTTTAAACGTGGCGTGGTTGTTGGTGCCAGACGGGCTGGTCTGAGTGTTTCAGAAACTTTTGATTTACTGGGACTTTCCTGCACAACCACCTCTGGGGTGAAAACGCCTTGTTGATGTCAGAGGAGAACGGCCAGACTGCTTCCAGATGATAGGAAGGCAACAGTAACTCAAAGAACTGCTCAATACATCCAATGTATGCAGAAGAGCATCTCTGAGTGCACAGACTACCTGCGTATTGTTGCTGACCACGTGCATCTCTTTATGACCACAGTGCACCCATCTTCTGATGGCTGCTTCCAGTAGGATAACACAGCATGTCACGAAGCTCAAATCATCGCAAACTAGATTCTTGAACATGACAATGGGTTCACTGCACTCAAATGCCTCCACAGTCACCAGATCTCAATCCAGTAGAGTACGTTTGGTATGTGGTGGAACAAGAGATTCAGATCATGGATGTGCAGCTGACAAATCTGCAGCAACTGTGCAGCAACTAATAGTTTAATTACTTACTACACAGACTATGGAAAAATTACTCACTAGACTGGATCAGCTGTTTATCAGGCGAATGCAAATCACTTCCTTGAGGGCAAAGTAGAAGATTTTCAACTGATTCGCTGTCACATCAGTTGGTGACAAACAGCTATTGTTTTAAAATCAGGCTTGCAGGCAGACCTCCTGTGTGCTACAAACACGTGTCCAACTGTCATAAATCAGAACCCAATAATTCAGGTCGAGCAGAAAATAGTCAAAGGAAGTGTGCGCACATTTCTCCTTGAGCCTAACAATAGCAGTTTAGCAGGCTCGTCAGTAAACCGGACCTTGAGCCCGGTCTTGTCATAGCGTGGTAGGATGAGATGCTGACCCCTAGGGAGTCTTGGAAGACCCTCAGCTTCCTGACCCTCCTCCCTGCACTGTCCCGAGAGATTAACAGACCCCATGGACAGGATAGGAGTCCACAGGCCTTACAGGAAAAGTAAAGGGAGGGTGGGCAAGGTAGGAGTTCCTGCTCTGGGATATCCTGTCATTCAGAAGCATCTCTCTGTATTTCGTGCCCTGTGCAAGATCTGCATGCTCCACCTGGGGCCTGCCTGCTTCACACACTCCTGTTTTTTAAGGAAACACCCAAATGACGTGAAAAGTTACCTTCTGCATATAAGACAATAGACTTTACAATGTAACAAGTGGCACATGTGGGACTCAAACACCTAAAGGGGCAAATCTAATGCGTCCGTCTTCTCTGTCTCTCCTGAGATGGCAGAGATTTCAAAAGCATTCACACAAGACAGCCATCGCTAGTGGAGACACGTCGTTTCCGAAAGGGCGGAAGTGCCCAAGCTTTGGGTGACTCCGGATCTCGGGTTGTGTGAGTCTTAGAGAAGATCATCCTCTTCACTGAGCACAAAGTGTCCCTTCATTCTCCCATCTATCCTCTTCATTGTGCATCCTTCCCTCTCTCGGGCCTAAATAGAGGCACTGTCACTCGCAGTGCAGGACTGAGCCAGTTCAGAGGCTCAGCTGCACCGACTTAAGCATTGCAAGCACTGCAGGTAAAAGCTGACGAGCATCAAAACTAAAAAGAAATTACATCAGAGCGACATCCAGAGAGTCTACGTGCTGCAGCTTCAATTTATTTCATTAGCGCGTGAGGTGAAACCTTTAATCCTCCAACAAATTCATCTGTAGAGGAAAAAAATGTGAGTTTCCAGCTGTCGTATGTTGTTGCAGACACACTCTGTCACAACAATCCACTGCCACACACAGCGTGTTTGTGCATGTGTGTGTTCGGGCTCGTTTTACACGTTGCGGGGACGTAAATCTGTTTACGCAAACAGGTTTGTGTTTCCACAGTCACACTGATGGGACCCTGCTTCCTTTTGGAGACAAAAAAACAAATCCTCTAATTGTAAATCATTAGATTTTAGGTTAAAAACTTGGTCTAAGCTTAAGGTAAGGCTTAAGCTTCGGTGAGTGGCATTTATGGATATGGTTTCCAGTCCAGATGTGTTTAAAGGCTTAAAAAATACTCTGCGTTGAGTAATTCTTATGTGTTTTTAAGGCAGGTTTCCACGTGACATTTTTGTATTGGACATAAAAATCCTTCTTTCATATCTTCTTGCTGATCTCAAATTTAAGGTGAGCGCAGAGAAACTGTCTCCCTTCAGGAGAATTCTTGGGTCCAACTCTGCACGTGCATCATTTTGCACAGCAAAACCTAAACATCTGAAGCCCAAGTCACATAGACCTAAAGACCAGTCAGCAACCCCCAAAATTAAAATCTTTATCTGCCAGGTGATTGATGTCAGGGAGTACAACCAATGGTTATCAAGGGGTCCAGGCCTATGTGACTGGGGGCTTGCAGGAAATAAGAATAAGAGAGTTTTTTTTTTTTTGAGTAAAGAGGGACTTGTGACTTTCCAATAATACATTTCAAAGATCAAGTTTCACTTTCCTTCAACAATGCATCATGGGAAGTCTTTTAATATGATATTTTGCTTCTTATGAACTTCATTTAATGAGTTGTGTAAATCCTGTATGCTTTTCTTTTTTTTTTTTTTACAGTGTAGTCTCAGTAAAACAAATTCCCTGTAATCCTGTCGGCAGCTGACAAACTGAAGTGGTGCTTTTGAAACTTTGTTCATTCTTCGGGTCCTGTTCTGCAGCGAGATGCAGTCAGGCAGCTTTCAGGCAGCTGTAACAGTCATTTCTCTGCTCCAGGTTTAGTCATAGTTATGGACATTAAATCAAACTTTGAAGCAATGTGCAAGGTCATATGGCAAAGCTCTCATCAGAGTGCTGTACCTCCGGGCAGGCGGCATGATGAAAGAAGGCTGAGGCACAGAAACCCAAAGAGAGCAGGGATGAATACTGAGTGGCACTTTAATTCATTCTGATATAAGATGGCATGTGACTCCTGAAAGTGAGCCCTGAGATTTGTTTTTCTGTCATTAGAAAGGCAGCAATTAGGGTGACCTAGTCATGTGTCATATGTGACAGTTGTGAGCATAGATATATATATCTATGGTTGTGAGTCTCTCAAGAAACATGCGGCTTAAAAAGAGACCTGCTGATTGTGGCAGACAGACTAGCACCTGCTACAAAAACAGTGCTCATCATATTTGCATCGTGGTGAAGCTGGAAAAACTGCACTGAAATAAAACACAGTATATCTGTCTTCACATGATCAGTGTGATCTGCACAGTTTTTTTTTATAAGATCAGTGTGTTCGCTACATTATCTATTGCCCCAGACAGACGCCCTCTTTGCCCCACATTTAGGTTGTTGGGACCTGATCCTCATAGCGGCAGTACAAATTACAATAAATGCCATTTCAAAATAGTCCCGTTAAAAAGAAAGCAGAAAGTTTACTTTGGTAGTTAATGCTGACACCTTGTGGTAACACCGGACACATTCTGTCCCCGGAACTTGTGTCCGTGCCCTTGCTAACTTCGGACCTATTAAGAAGACGGACCAAGGTTTGTTAGCAGAAGCTAATCCAGGTTAGCCAGGTCATTTGTTTGTGCTTAGTATGGTGTCCCGCAAACAAACGCGCGTGTGGAAGTATGTGGAGGAGGGCAGTTTGATGAAACTGAAGTCATACCTACGGAAACACCCGGACGTGGATGTGAACTTTTCCCAGGGTAAGAGGCAGAGGAGCCCGCTGCACCTGGCCTGCTGTCATGGGGACGACGCTGTGCTGCGGCTGCTGCTGAAACACGGAGCCGATGTTCTCCAGAGGGACCACGGAGGAGACACGGCGCTACACGTCGCGGCCAACAGGGCTCTGAAACACGGGAAAACAAGTGAGGAGGATCTGGACAATTAAAATAAATAAATAAATACCCTTATTCGCTATTGATTTTTAAGTTCGTGTATTTTGGGGTTTCTTTCAGCGTATGATGACTTGGTGGTGCCTCTGAGAAAGCGCTGCCCTGAAGCTTTAAACGCCTCAAATAGAGCCGGAGTCACACCGCAAGATCTGCTGAACTGGATGAAAATGCCAGAGGTAAAAGTAGGGAGAAGCTCTGACTGGAAATTGTCTATTAACTGCAATCAGATCCCAACAAACAAAACGTAGGACTAGAGTGTGTTTGGGTGGGAGAGTGGGTAGTTATTTTACTAATGCTGAGACATTTAGCATGCGATGGAGCTGGCATTAAAGAAAGGCAGGGCTAGGCAGTGGTGATGTCTCTGTGGATTATGATGTTTGCAGACGACACTGTGATCCGTAGTGAGAGTAGGGAGCAGGTGGAGGTGTGCTCTGGAGAGAAGAGGAAGCAGAAGCAAGACTTGCGTGCATGAGAGGTGAGTGCAGGCAGGGTGGAGTGGGTGAATATGAGTGCCAGGTGATTTGTGACAGAAGGACAGCAGCAAGTCTAAAACAGAAGGTTTACAAGATGGTAGTGAGACCTGCTGTGATGTGTGGCTTGGAGATAGTGGCACTGACAAGAAGGCAGAACTGAAGAAGCTAAGATAAATTGGACAAAGGATGTTGAAGGTGGAGCCGCCAGACAGCAGGAAAAGAGAATGACCACAGAGGATGTCCATAAATAGTTCAAAGCTACAATTTTTATGTAACATTAGGTAAGATTAGATTTGTGGAAACAGAGTGCGAGTGTGTGAGGTTTCCTGTCTCAGCACAGCCAGAGCTCAATGCAGGTGAATTTGGCTGTAAGAAACTGAACTTTGTGTTTGCTGTGTAGATTTTTCCATCTCAAGTTGATTTTCATACCTCTTCTGTGATATTTATGCACGATTTCCCGATATTTATCGCAGGCTGCAGAAAACGTAGGCCGTCCACGTGAAGCAAACCCTGAGAAGGAGTGGCTGGAGAAACTGTTTGATGAATGCGATGATGAATTCTGTGAAACCTTTGGAGTATATGATGGTAAATCCTAAACTTCACTGATGATTTTGAGCTAGACTCTCTCTGCTTGATGATAACGCTGCTGTATTTGTTTCACAGCTGATGATTTTCTTCCCCTTGATGATGACGAGGAAGACTTTGGGGACTGGGCGGATCGCATCCGGAAAGAATACTATGATAAAAAACACGCAGAGGCCCAGAGACTTGCAGCGTCATCTTCTGGGTGGAAAAGAAGCAAAAGAAAACAAGAAAAAGAAGACGAAGAGCGAAGCCGCAAGGAGCTGCATAAGAGGCTGCAGAAGGAGCACGAGGAATATCTGGCTCGAGCAGCTCGTAAAGAGGAGGAGACTCGACTCGGCAAGAAGCGGCGCTACGATGAGAGGTGCGCGGCTACCTTTCAGGGTGGCTCCTCGGCAGATAGCATGAAGCTGAGCTTCAGTGACATCCCCTGGCCAGCTCCGACAGGTACGGTCCAGGAGATGATAGAGGTAATGCTGCACGGCGTGGACCGAAAGGACGTGCCAACATTTCGTAAAGCACTTCGAAAGCAGCAAGCACTGTGGCATCCGGATAAATTCGCTCAGAGATGTGAAGCTCGGTTGGAGGAGAAAGACAAACAGCGGATCCTGGATACGGTCACAGCTCTGTCACAGGAGCTCAACAGATTGGCTCAGAGTCTGAGGACTTGAAAATCACAGTATGAACACATCAGATATTTTATGGGCTCTTGTGTGAAAAGACTCACTGTGGCCTGTACTAACGGTGCAAGCAGCAGCTTTTAGCTTGCATATGAGCTCTTCTGCACTCATATCCTGCATTTATCAGAAGAAGCAGTCATATGTATTGACTGATGGAAGAATCCCATATGGAAAAGAATTTTAAAAAGAATTACAGTAAATGTGCATATTTTATATGTACAGTGAAACTAAGTGACCCATTTTCACAGTTTTCCATGAAACATAATTAATAGACTTACGTTTGAATGGTGTAAATATTAAGGTTTTTTTTCTTTTCCATATGGGATATCACAGTGTCATGCTGATGGAAAAGTCCTCATTTAGACCTTGTTTCATAAATAAAATGAGTGTCCAGGAGACACCTCTACATACGATTTTGAGGAGTTTAAAGAATGCACAGTCATGACTGTTGGTTTGTTTTTTTCTGCCCATTTTCTCAAAGAATAAACTTAATATATTGTTTTACCATAAGACAAGAGTGTTTCAGATGTTTTTCTGGGTGTCCCACTGAAAAGGACATGCAGCACTTCCTTTCTTTTTCATAAATTGGCTGTTATTATTCCCACATTGCACAAGCTGGGAGAGCGCTAAATGCAGTCTTAACTTTTGGAGCTAATAACTATTGTTAGAAAATAGCTGTGCTGATAATGCTTATATCTACAAATATACAATACTGTGCAAAAGTCTCGAGTCACCCCTAATTTCTTCATATTTTGCTTCCAATGAGCCAGACTTTCTTGCCATTTTTAAAGTGGTCTTGAGCTGTAGTTCTCCAGGCTTTCTGAAGGACTTTCAAGGTTTTTCATTGGACATTGAACCAATTTTAAATTGCATCTTTAGACACTTTGTTACTAGTAGCCTGTCACAAAAGCACATCATTTGCTCCCATTTCTCTAACTGAAGCACTAAGGTAACATTAGTGTTGAGTCATGTTGTGAGAACCTCATCGATGACGTGCTGTTTGCAGGTGATTGGCTGCATTCAAATCCGCTGTAATACGTTACCAGAAATAAAACTCTATTTTAGATCCTTAAAATTAGCGCAACACCCCGCAAAACAGGCCGAATTAAGGTTTTCACACACAAAGACGAGCAGATGGTCGGTCGGCTTTCAGCGATGGAACCGAATAAGATGATGCGTTGGTTGCCAGGTTTGTGAGCTAACCCCCTCCCCCCCTTTTTTAAGGAGACAAAGAGTGATGGGATTTGTTTATATCTTGAATTTATACTGTGGTTCATTTTGCTCCAAGAGGGGTAAAAATGTATATAATGTATTTTTTTTAATCATTAATGCTAACATTTTGCTCTTGCGGGATTTTGCTTTATTGTTGTTATAATTGTCTTGGCTCGGTAGACTCCAGCGTGCTCATTTTATCGTCCTTTTGTTTGAATTTTTGAACTCATTAGTGCGCTTCACTGTGTCACAACTAAACAAATATCAGATTAGCTGGAGACCTCCGTGTGCCTTAATTTCGCTATGCTTGCATAATGATAATAACGTGTCTTGAATCTTGGCTCTTGAATGTGGTAAATTAATGTAACAACCATTGCAGTGTGTATGTACTTGACTGCCATCGATCAGCTCTGACCTATGAGGCAACTTATTTTAGGGGGGGGGGGGGTACGTTGATAAAATACGGATTATTTCAGAGGATGCGCACGTTTCTGGCAACCCAGGGACGCAATCTGTGTCAATTGCCGGGCGACGTAGCGCGAATAAAGGCCGTAGCCTATTTCTGACTGTGGCTTATTTTTAACCGGCGAGGCCGCCTTTAGCCCCGTTTTTTTCTGCATGGCGGGTTGATAATTTATTCTCTAGCTTTCCTGCTGCTCGTTTCTATCCGCCCAGTGTTGTGTCGTTGCCGTGTTTTTGCGTTGTAATGACGACAGGTGTTCACGGTAAAGATTCCTCAGGATGACGCCTTTCTCCTCCGCGATCGCTCCGCGCAAAAGGTGCATCAGGGGGGTTTCTTCCTTTGTTTTACTGCTCTTTATTCAATAGATACCCGGCGACCCTGCAAAAAAGCAAACCGGCGCGACACCCGCATCCAGTATGAGGACAATTCCCCCCTTGTGAAAATCGTCATTGTTAATATGGATAAATAAATTAATCCTAGGGGCAAGTTAATTGGCTGAGGGCTCATTTCGCTGATTTGTTGTGATGTCCTGTTTTCATTTGTAGCAAAAGGCTCGTTGTCCGGGTTCGGTAGGCTACGGGGGGATTACGAGGCAGCGGAGATCTGTCTGTGTGGCAGATAAAGATGGTGTTCAGGAGTGAGGAGATGTGCTTGGCGCAATTGTTTCTGCAGTCCGGCTCTGAATATGACTGCATTAGTGAGCTCGGGGAGCTGGGGCTGGTCGAGTTCCGAGATGTAAGTAGAGAAAACACTCCAGTGTGTAAACGGAAGAACTCTGTCATCAGTTTAAAGAGTATTTGTATTTTCTAAACTGATTTGACCATGCCTCTCATTTTCTTTCTGATTATGCATGCATGTTTAAGGGAAGGGAGCAAGATGAAGCATCTATCTATCTATCTATCTATCTATCTATCTATCTATCTATCTATCTATCTATCTATCTATCTATCTATCTATCTACATGATTATTCCTGGCTTGCAAAGAAGGACGCAATAACAATATTACAACCATTCAGATACTATTAAAATATCACCATAGTGAACCTTAATATGTTATTGTGCATTATGCAGTAACTTGCATCAATCTGACTTGTAATGCTCCTCTTGTTTCAGCTCAACCCAAGTGTCAGCTCATTCCAGCGGCGCTTCGTCAGCGAAATCAAGAGGTGTGAGGAGATGGAGAGAATTCTGGGTAAGAAGAGAGGGCACCTGGGATGCGTGTACATACTGAGCATACACCTGCACAATTAATTACTCTGGTAGTAAGAAAGTCATGGTTGACTGTGCTTTGTACAATTTTGCCCACAGAGATTTAGGCTTCACTGCTTGTTCTGATCCTTAAGTAGTAATTAATATGAAAAACAAACAATCGGCAATTTGTGTGTGCAGGCTACCTTCTGAGGGAGATCCAGAAGGCTAAAATAGCCATTCCAGAGGAGGATGAGAGTCCTCTTGCTCCTCCCCCCAGACAGGTCCTGGAGATCATGGTAAGTATGCAAAGTGCGGTTGTTGGAGAATTTACATTTATTTTAATACCGTGTTTGGCGATATCGAGAATGTAACCTTCAAGTGCATTTACATGTGCGGTAAAAAGATTCCCTACAGCATTTGATTTTATTGTAATTTTCCACTTCTAAACACTACATTGTGATGCCAACAGACCTAGAATATAAAATTTACTGCAGCAGGAGCCTTGAGGTGATGATGAAAATGACTCAATTGATGGAGAGGAGCCGGAACTCCTTTCCTTTTATTATATAAAAATGACTGAAAACTATAATGAATTAATTACACTGGAACATCTGTCGTAGATAAAGGGAACAGTATCGGTATGCCAAACACAAACAGAGCCAGAAGTGTGGTTTGAAAATCTGTTATTTCCATCATATTTATAAATATGTCTTTCAAGTCTGTCTGCATGGCATGAGTTTGCCTCAGCGATCCCACCAGTAGAAGTACAGTTGGAGTCAACGCAGCAGAGATTTTGCTTCTTGAACTGAACTACAACTGATGACCGTTATTACATCATTTATTGTTGCATTTTGTGTGTTATGCATAAGTCAAGTTAAAGTTGCACGTACACATATGGTGGAGAATGGTAGAAACCTGGCCTTCTAGTTTAGGTTCTCATTTGCTGGCTAACTGAGCAGCTGCTGAATATATATATACGGTTGTGAGTTTCTCTGTTTTGGAGCTCTTTAATATAATGAAAGTAAAAAAACTCTAACCATGACCTGGTTACTCAAAAATCCACAAACCTCGCTGTGAGCAGTTTCATGGTAGAACCACTTTCTTTCTACTAAAATGCACTCAAAGCATGCAGCCATTACTCGAAGCCTTCTAACTCAACAGCAGCCCAGGACTGTCTATAATGACAGACAGTCAAATATGGTCACTCCTTCTCGCAGTCACAAGCACGAGCCTCTTGTTGCTGCTTCCTTCTGCACGGTGACGTGGTTTCCAGGTGTAGTTTGTTAGAGAGAAAATTAAAAATAAACTGCTCAGAATAAAGTTTGTGGATTTATTTATTTATTTATTTATTTTGGAGTAACTGTGTGATTTAGATTTTTTTTAGCGTAAGCTGTCCCTTTAAGCTTGTGTTCATTTTGATGTTCAGGAGCAGCTTCAGAGGCTGGAGATGGAGCTGAGCGAGGTGGCGAAGAACAAAGAGAAGCTTCAGAGGAACCTCCTCGAGCTCACTGAATACACGCACATGCTGAAGATCACACGGACCTTCATACACAGCCGCTCCAGAGTGAGTGTGTTTCTGTCTCTGTGCTCGTTTCCTGCGTCACGTACCGCGTTTCCCAGTCCCGGTCTGTTTGCTCCTTCGCTGCGATGCCTCCCCTCACCTCCCCGGCAGCATCTTGTTTTCTTGTCGCTGACATGTTTTATTTCCCTCAGTGACAGAGCTGGAACTAATGCTGACTTTAATTAATAACACGGTCACAGTGCAGCTGTTACCAACACCACCTGACTCATCCGGGGTTGTGAGACAGGCAGCTGTGAGAGTAAACATTATGGTCCAGCGTGTGAACATTACATCAGCTTTTATGTACTAGACATATGCGAGGAGCGGTCGATGGAAGCTGTCATAAATGAAACATGTTCCTTTTTATAATTAGCATGAGGCTCTTGGTCCCCAGTATGAAGAGTTCCCCACTATGGAGACCGACTCGGTCACTGGATCCACTGGCATGCAAAGGCTCGGAGCCAAGCTCGGGTGAGCTCCATTAGAAATAATTTACAGCTGCTTTATCAGATGTCGTAAAGTGCTTCCACATCGTAAAAATAAAACCTGACGTCTCCTGGGTGTAGGTTTGTTTCCGGTCTAATCCAGCGGGTCAAGGTCGAGGCCTTCGAACGGATGTTGTGGAGAGTGTGTAAGGGTTACACCATCCTCAGCTACGCAGAAGTGGACGAGAACCTCGCAGATCTTGACACTGTGAGTCAAACCGAGCTTAACGTTGTGAGTGAATCCAGTGAGCTTAGTGGCATGCCTCATAGGTATCAGCTACGGATGAGTGCTGTGGTAATAACGTGTGTGAACTGTGCTGTTTCAGGGTGAGATCAGCAAAAGTGTTGTGTTTCTCATCTCTTTCTGGGGAGACCAAATTGGACAGAAAGTGCAAAAAATCTGCGATTGGTAAGAATTGCACCGCTTTACTTATTTTTAATACTTTAATATATTCTCCACGATTATCAGCCCAGAGATTTGTTTTTGTTTCTCTCAGTTACCACTGCCACCTTTATCCACACCCTGAGAACGATGAGGAGCGAGCTGATGTGTTGGACAGCTTAAGGACACGCATCCAAGACCTTAACAATGTAGGACCGAAGGCCTTTTTTTATCAACACACATTCAAAGTGAGCTTGTAGTAACTGCTGTTTCCTGCAGGTGCTTCATCGCACCGAGGACTACCTGAGGCAGGTTTTGCAGAAGGCCTCAGAGTCGGTGTATACCTGGGTGGTGCAGGTGAAAAAGATGAAGGCCATCTATCATATCCTCAACCTCTGCAGCTTTGACGTCACCAACAAATGTCTGATTGCCGAGGTTTGGTGTCCTGTCGCTGACCTCGCAAACCTGAGGGGGGCGTTAGAAGAAGGCTCGGTGAGTATAATGTACTGAGCTTAGAAGTTGGACATTTATTGCTGTTATTCAAACAAAATTAAGATTTTTTTTCCCCTATGATTAACATTTAAACACAACTTTATAAGTTAGAAATATCTGAATCATACTAATGTTTTTCACAAGGAATCTGTGTGTCCAGTTTGCAACTGTAATAAATGTAAATATAAACAGAATGCAATGATTAGCAAATCTGATGAACCCGTATTTTATTCACAATAAGCAAAGGGTTTGCAGCTAAATATTAAATCGTGTTACATATATGGAAGCAAAAATACAGTTTGCAGTGAGTATCCATCATTGTAGCAAACTGTAGGGCTGATTTTAATTCTCATTGTCTCAGTGTTTGCAGCTGGCCTTTTGGATGACTCTCGGTGTGACCAGTTTCATATTTTTTTCTCTTGGCATTATCAGCTGCAGCATTTGTTTTTCCAGGTGTTTGCTTCAGTAGGCACTTTTATTCTTGTACTATTCCTCCTGCTTTATGCAGCTTATTTGGTTGCTTTCATATAAAATCTCTCACCTAGAAAAAAAATTAATGTGCTTGTGATTATCCGGATATAATATGAAGTAAAGTCCCAGAAAGGTTTACAGTGTCGCAGGTCTCTAAAATGCTGTCTTTTATCATCAGAGGAAAGGTGATGCCACTGTACCGTCCTTTGTGAATCGCATCCCAAGCACTGACACGCCGCCTACCCTGTTAAGATCCAACAAGTTTACAGCTGGTTTTCAGAGCATTGTGGAGGCTTATGGGGTGGGGGACTATCGCGAGGTAAGCCCAGGTAAGAAGTCGTACTGTGTTTTGCGAGTAACAGGAAAGCGTCTCTTTGTTTGCCTCGCAGAAGATCTTAATAAATACACTCGTCGTGTTTCTCTCACTGGCAGCTCCCTACACCATCATCACGTTCCCGTTTCTGTTCGCCGTGATGTTCGGTGACCTCGGCCACGGGACGGTAATGGGCCTCTTTGCCTTGTGGATGGTGCTGATGGAAAACAAGCAGAAGAAG
Source organism: Cichlasoma orientale (assembly GCA_034780415.1). Taxonomy (NCBI): domain Eukaryota; kingdom Metazoa; phylum Chordata; class Actinopteri; order Cichliformes; family Cichlidae; genus Cichlasoma; species Cichlasoma orientale. The sequence goes on from JAVDPK010001638.1 coordinate 127,692, forward strand.
AAACGTTCCAGTAATGAGGTGGGGTATGAGCTGTTACTATCATCTATAATGCAGAGCTGGATCAGCGTAAGTCAATTGAAATGTATAATTTGGATTGCTCTCAGATATGGGCTACTTTCTTCAACGGTCGCTACATCATCCTGATGATGGGGCTTTTTTCTGTCTACACCGGGCTCATTTACAACGACTGTTTCTCCAAGTCTCTCAATATATTTGGCTCTGGCTGGAGTGTCAAGGCTATGTTCACAAATCAGCAGTGGACGTGAGTTATCAGCACAAATGTACACACTTAAAAATTGATTATTGATTGTTTGCAGGTCTTTCATTTATTTCTAATTTTTTCTTCTTTTTTTTTTACACTGTAGAAACAAAACGCTCCAAACAAATGCTTTGCTCACGTTAGACCCTAATGTCAGTGGTGTTTTTAATGGACCGTACCCATTTGGCATCGATCCTGTGAGTAAAGGCACTCAGACATCGCAGACTGCCGGCTCCTCCTTCTGTCATTTTCACTGAGATGCTTTTTAATATTCCATCAGATATGGAACCTGGCAGTGAACCGTCTGTCCTTCCTCAACTCCTATAAGATGAAGATGTCAGTTGTCATCGGGGTCATTCACATGAGCTTCGGAGTGGTGCTGAGTGTCTTCAACCACTTGTAAGTCACGCCAAAAATTGTTTTTGCTTATGTGCCTACAACATGGGCATCAGTTAATGGCAGGCAGTCAATGTGAATTTGAGAGTTTATGAAATATTTTATTAGGTTTATCAAGGTCAGAAACAGTTCTCAGGCAGGCTTTGATATTTAAATGATGCTTAGTTGGTACTAAGGGGCCCAAAGGGTGTGCCAAGAAAATATCCCCCCACACCATTACTCCACCGCCACCACCAACCTGAACTGTTATTACAAGGCAGGATGGATCCTTGGTTTCGTGTTGCTTTCAGTTGTGACTCTACCATCTAAATATTGCAGCAGAAAACGAGACCAGGCAACATTTTTCCAGTCTCCTATTTTCCAGTTTTGTAGAGCTTGTGGGAATTGTAGCTTGGTTCCAGTTCTTAGCTGACAGGAGTGGCACCAGGTGTGGTCCTCTGCTGATGAAGCCCTTCTGCTGCAAGGTTCAAAGTGTTAGGCATTCAGAGATGTTCTTCTGAATACCCTCGTTGTCACAAGTGGTTATTTGATTTACTGTTGCCTTCCTGTCAGCTCAGAGCAGTCTGGCCATTCTTCTCTGGCATCAGCCAGTGAAGTACTGCTAACTGGATCGTTTCCCTTTTTGGGCCATTCTCTGTAAAGCCTAGAGATGGTCATGTGGGAAAATCCCAGCAGATTCTGAAATGCTGCATTCAAAGTCACTTAAATCACTTTTCTTTCCCATTCTGATGCTCAGTTTGAACTTCAGCAGGTCATCTTGATCATGTCTGCGTGCTTAAATTCATCGAGTTGCTGCCATGTGATTGGCTGATTAAAAATTTACAAGCAGTTGAGTGAAGTGAGTGTATATCAGTATTCTGTGTATTGTGATTGGCTTTTACGCATGTATTTAAGCAGAGCATTAACACCTGCCCCGTAGGTTACGTAGACTAATCAGAAGTAATGGCTCTATTGAATGAAAATAAACTCAAATTAACTTTTTGACTCTGTTGACGTTGGAAATTTCCATTAACCTCTAACAAATAGTAGCTTGAGTAAATAAAAACATAAAAAAACAAGCTACCGATAGCAACTGTTTGAAAATGCAGTGCCGAACAAAATTAAAGGATGTTTTTGCTGATCATTGATTTTCTTCTTCAGGCATTTCCGACAGAAGTTCAACATCTATCTGCTGTTCCTTCCTGAGCTGCTCTTCTTGCTGTGTCTCTTCGGCTACCTGGTTTTCATGATTTTCTACAAGTGGTTGCTGTTCGATGCACGTGACTCCAGCCAGGCACCCAGCATCCTCATCCACTTCATCAACATGTTCATCATGCAGGGGAAGGATATCACTCCTCTATACCCAGGCCAGGTACGTGTTGATGACATCATAGGGAATATAATCTGCTAATCTGGTGTATACTCTTTAAAGCCCGAGCTCAAGCGTGCTACCTTGCTTCCACAGATCGGCCTACAAATTTTCCTGGTTTTGATAGCAATGCTGTCAGTTCCTGTGCTGCTGTTAGGGAAACCTCTGTACCTGTATTGGCTGTACCGTGGAGGCAAAGGCCTGCGCAGACGCAGAGTAAGTCTGGTCCAAAATACTGCAGTCTATTATCTTGGTTCATTTGTCAGTGCCTAAAAATAGTATTTGTTGCCACACCTCAGGGGTATGAGAGGGTGAGGCGTGTAAGCGAGGACGACGGTTCCACAGCACCATCCTATGACGATGATGACGAAGAGGAGGGAATTGATGAAGTGACCAACAGAGAAGCTCTTCCCAAAGAGGTCGGAGAAACATGACCTCTTACGTCAGTCTATCTGTGATTCAGTGTGTGCATGTCTTTTTTTTTTATCCATGAAATTGCTAATAGTATTTGTGGCATTTTGAGTTGTATTCAACATTAGAAAAGAGAAAGTAGAACAGGGTCAGCAGTGGAGCTAATTCAGTACCAGCATTACAGCGTGCTGCATTAAAACAGAGGAGCCAGATCATCTGAACTTTTTTAACAGCATGAATCTGTTGATAATATTTTATACGTAATCTGAACTGTTTTGCAGTTTGACTTTGCAGATGTGCTGCTGCACCAGGCCATTCACACCATAGAGTACTGCCTGGGCTGCATTTCCAACACTGCGTCCTACCTGCGTCTCTGGGCACTCAGCCTGGCTCATGCCCGTAAGTGCAGTCAGGTTAAGCAGTGTTCCCCGAGCTGCCTGTGCCTCTTTTGTTTCTCCTTACTTTGCATTTCTTGACATTTGATAGACCTTCATTTTGGTAAGTCTCTTTTGTTGTGTGCTGTTTTTGTTGTTTTTAGAGCTGTCAGAGGTGTTGTGGGACATGGTGATGCGCCTGGGTTTCAGGATCACCACAAAAGTTGGGGTAGTGTTTTTGGTCCCTGTGTTCGGCCTCTTCGCCACGCTTACCGTTTCTATCCTGCTTGTCATGGAAGGTTTATCAGCTTTCCTCCATGCTCTCCGACTTCACTGGTGAGGCTGTGCGCTAAGTGATCTGGAAGTTTGCGTAAATATTGTGATGTGAGGCTTTTTATACGGACAGTCTCATTGCCAAAATCAAGCCCCATAGCCATGCAGTCCATCTTTGCAAACATTTGTGAAAGAATAAGTCGTTCTAAAGAGCTCACTGAGTTCAAACCTATTGTAACAGGATGCCACCATTGCCAAAAGACAATTTGTGAAACTTCTTCCCTCCTAGATATTCCACGATCAACTGTAAGTGGTATTACTGCACAGTGGAAGTGTATAGGAACCACAGCAACTCATAAAGTTACAGAACGGGGTGGCCAGGTGCATAGTGTGTAAAAGTCATCAACGCTCTGCTGACTCAGTAACTGCGGAGTTCCAAACCTCCTCTGGCATTAGCATCAGCGCAAAAACTGTGCGCCGGGAGCTTCATGGCATGCATGAGTGAGCAGCTCCTGTAGGTGTAATGTATAGGTTGGCCAGTACTTTTGTCCATATAATCTGTGTAGCATGATCAGCACCCCACACTGCAGCATTCATGGGCTAGTTATACACAATATAGCTATATTTCCGTGCCAGTTCCTAAAACTTGGGCCTTTAAAATACATAACACAATACTTTTTCTTAACAGAAAAGGCTGTTTTCCCAGATGAGTTTTAGTATTATGTGTGAGAGCACTTTAGAGGTACCACTGGATTCTATTTGTGTTCCTGAGCTGGAAACTCAATAGAGCCTGATTATGTAGGCTTTATGATGAGTTTATGATCAACACGGTTGTAAAATAATCATTGTCTAACATATTTAATCTCCTGCAAATCTGTAAACCATTATAAGAGACTTGGTTGATGGTTGTGACCAAGAGTTGACACGTTAACTAACATGTGAGGCTCACATATCTTCACTATAAAGCAGAAATAAAGTTAAATGATATAATCATGTCTGTTATTTAACTATTAAATAAGTGCATCAGTTGCACTTTGAGTTATTGAGTTAAAAATGAAGTTTACCTTCATCATTATTTAGTCTGCCTTTGTTAAAGTGATCTCCTTTGCTTTGCCGTTTGATCTCAGGGTGGAGTTTCAGAACAAATTCTACCACGGGACCGGCGTCAAGTTCGTGCCCTTCGACTTCTCCCTCCTGCCCTCCGTTTTTGAGCAAGACGGCTTGCTTTAAAACCCGTGAAGTACCGGACACAACTGCAGACGGACTTTACAGTCGGGAAGGTTGCTGGAAGTCGGAACAATTCACACTGTGATAAACAAACCTTCAAGACAATTGATTTGAAACTCATTCTTGTAGCAGCGTTTTTCACCACGACGATTTTTAAATGTTATCGGCTGTGCTGACTGCCTTACTACTGTACCCAGCAAACCTCTGAGTATACAGAGGTTCACGGTCCTCGTTCTGTTATTTGGGTTTCGTAGGTGAAACATTGCTCAGCACTGCTCATCGCACCAGTTGGGTGGATTTAAATATTTAATTGACACTGTGCTGTGTAAACTGGTTTTTGCATTATTTACAACATGGTATTTAAACAGTTAATGCGGTGCAATGTAAGGTTTCAAATGTTACAGCAGCGTCTAAAAACCATATCAAGCATCCTGATGTAGTGCCATAGAGATTTATTTCTGATGACGATATCCAGTGATGGGATGCCTTTTGGGTTTTTTTTAATCTCATAATGAAAGAAAAAACTTTTAGGCAGTAAATTTAAAGACAGATTCAAACGTTGCAACTCCTTTTTTTTTTTGTGAGGCATATTGTCAGAAAGCACTTTGCAGAAATGATTGTACAAATTTAAAGTTTTCACTGATGACTGTGATGATGCCAAATGAAAATAATCAGTTGTTTGCTGTTTGCTTATTTACTTATTAATGCATTTATTTAAATGTAAGCTCCCCTATAATCTATAGAAAAATACTGAAATACTACAGAAAAAGAAAAAGCCTTAGGTCTTTCTTTCTTTGATGATGCCGCTTATTGCATTTGTTAATGACGATTAATCACGGTATTTATTTAAATTATTGTCTGTTTTGATGTGTTAAATAAAGGTTTCAAGAAATGCAAGCCAAAAAAAAGCATTTGTTGGGATTTCACTGTCTCCAGGATGCATAAATTTTATTGAGACGTTTTTAATGTCGGTTTAAAGTTTATGTGGAATTGATACACTGACAGTAGATTACACTAAACCTGCCTCACATTATTGTTACATATGGTATTTCCACAGTTTCCACAACGTTTCACTGTTTACAGACTGATGAGTCGAAATCTGAAATAATAGTAATTAATAGGTTGTTTCCGTGTAATGTGTAATGCTTATTCGGAAACAGAAGAGCTTAATGTGACTGGTGAGCGTGGAATGCAGCTCATGACAATTAAGGCTATTAAACTACACAGCATATAAAAGTGACTAATAGCTGCCATCATAGACTGAGTTTTATTTTTAATGAAATTGTTTCTATATGTGCAGCAATAAGTCAGTGCATGCATTCTTATGTAATATGTCACTGTGTGGTATATTAACTAAAGAAATGCTCATACTACAAAAAATAGCTATAAATATACGCTCACTTGTTCTCTTTAACACAAACATCTAATCAGTGACATCACAGCAACCCACTGCATTTAGGGCCTGATGAAGTTCATCTTCATCAACATCTGAATGTACATGTTGAACCTCGGGAAACTGAGGCTACAATTAACATGGGCTCACCAAAAGTGGACAACAGAGGATTGGAAAAACACTGCCTGGTCTGATGAGTCTTGATTTCTGCTGTGACATTCAGATGGTAGGGTCAGAATTTGGCGTAAATGTGAAAGTGTCATAATTAGTCTAGTGGAGGAGACTGAGGAAAAGTTCACGAGTTTATTTATGCCAAAGAAAAGCAAAACGTCTTAGAAACAGTCTTTCCAGCTGAGGTCCTGGTTCCCGGCAGCATGAAAACGCCCCTGACAGGCACCAAAAGAAGCAACGCTGTCCTCTTTCGGCGTGACGCTCACGGTGCATGAGTGGCCCAGGAGGAAGTAATAATTTAATTGATGCTAAAACTTCAGACTCTGGTCTCATAACCCCGACAACAATTTCTAAATGATGATTTCTGCAAACCGTGCGGATTAAATCTGATTTGGTGGTATTGCAGTGATTTTCTGCAGAGATGTAGAAATATGCCATATGCCACACACGCACGCACGCACGCTCGCGCGCACAAACCCGCATCCATATGCCACAATCCTGCGATGAGGGCGTCATCACCCCCACCCACCCCAACTCCACCCCGTTCACATCCTCCGCCTCTGTCCCTGCACGCAGTTAAAGTGCAACCTCTGAGTTGTTTCATGCAATGATATGCATTGTTGTTCCGTCCTGGGCTAAAGCGTCCGACATTTTTAAAGTGTCTCGGGGTGGAGGGGGACACAGACACAGCCTCGCCACCACACAGCTGCGAGCAGGCAGTAGCTTAAGCGGAGGGCGCAGTGTTGCAGTGCAATAATCTGGCTCACTCGCAGCTAGCTTATCGGTGCAGCTGTTGACTGGCAGCAAGTCCACTGAAACTGCGCCCACTCTCCTCCGTCCATCCCGCCGGAGGAACGGCCAAGAGGGGCAAATGAACGAGCTGGTGAAGAGTTTACCCTCCCCGACTCTGGCCGGGCTGCACCTCCCGTGTGTGGATGCCCACAAAGGCTGGCTCTTTAAATGGACCAACTACCTAAAGGGCTACCAGAGGCGGTGGTTCGTCCTCAGTAACGGCCTGCTGTCCTACTACAGGTGACGGTGTTTTATTCTGTTTATTTCCGATTTAATATTATTAAAGTTGTTAGCAGAGGTGATGGTGATGAAAAAAAAATCTTATTTAACAAGAAATCAAACTTTTTTTAACCTCATCTGGAGGGAGACGGAGTGCCCTGAAGGGTGCCAGTTTAGCAACAATAACCTAAATAAATAAATAAAGTCATAACTCTATTAAGATGGTGACCTGTGAACAATATTAAGATTTAAACTATTCAAGGTTACATATGGTGTCCCACTGTACATATCCTGTGCGGATTTGTATATAAAAAATACATATATATAAAATATACAGTCTCACTATCTTTCTATGATAGATAGCCAGATAAATTAATTATTAATTTATCACACACACACACACACACACACATTCATATAATATATATGTGTGAATGACCTATGAGAGAAAGAGGGTTAGGGATGCTATATTAAATTTTATATATAGTCTCTCTTGATAGATAGATAGATAGATAGATAGATAGATAGATAGATAGATAGATAGATAGATAGATAGATAGATAGATAGATAGACTGTGCATGAAGTCCTGCAAGATGAAGGTCTCATTGTTAACCTTCAGCACATACTGTCCAGAGTTTCTGAGGAAAATGTTTTCAATTCCATCATTTAAACTTGTTTGGCTTGGCAGACTTATTGTGATGCTACTTAAACAGGAAGCTGCATTGAAATCAGTCACAAATGGAGCTGTCCCATTTAGTAAATGGGGCACATCAGCGTGGTGCATTCTTTCTTTCTTTTTATTTTTTCTGCTGTCACACGCTGCTATTATTCCCCTCAGGACTCAGGCTGAGATGGCACACACTTGCCGGGGCACAATTCCCCTGGCGACGGCGCACATCGAGGTGGGTGACACCTGCCACTTGGTGTTAACCAGTGGAGGCCGGAGCTACCACCTGAAGGCCACCTCGGAGGGAGAGTGTCAGAAATGGGTGTCAGCACTGCAGCAGGCCAAAGCCAATGCCACTCTCCTGATGCATCACTCAGGTGAGATATGTGTTTTATACTCTTAGTTAGTCATGTTTTGGACAGTATATTCTTGTGTAGTGTTAGCGTGACTGTTCTGTCACAGTGCTTTTCTTCCCTTTGTAACAGTCAGTGTCATTTATTTTAGTTTGATGCTTCTTTAAACGAGACACCCACTGAATGTCCCAGAATTTGCACTTTAAAGGAACAGCATGGTTCACCTGAGAAAGTCTGAGGCAGTCAAACTAATTTTAGCTGTAGCCTGAATGCAGCCTCACACAACCAAGACCCATTTTTCTAAATGCATCTTATATTTTTTGCTGTCTTTAGTGTTATGTAAACAAAAAGACACAAGGTGGCAGTGTTATTCAGGATGTTCTCACGAGAACAGTCTGTTGGGGGCAAGGGTGTGCTTAAAGGGAAAAAGGAGACGCTGTCTTTAATCTTGTCACGTTAAATTACATCTTACATCAGCAATCATCCTTGTAACACTCACTTTTTTACCTTGAGACAATATAGCATGATATTAGATGTAATATTTAAATGAAGAAGACCCTTTCTATCCAGCATCAAAGGAACCAGGAGCAAAGATGTGGGGAGGGTTTTTTCCTCTCTCTCTCTCTCTCTCTCTCTTACACAAATGTGCAGAATCGCACATGCAGTAACCACCACCTACCCGCCCCACCACACCGTCTCCTCTCTCCCTCCCTGTCTCCTTCACTATGACGACAGTGAGTGCTGAATGAAATGACCTTCCTGTAGACTCCTCCTCCCCTTCTGATAGCAGGAGGGGTAAGAAAAAAAAAAGAGAGAGAGCAGGAGGGTGTGAGCATTTTCATTGAAAATATTTTCCACTATACACTCTGTGGACATTAGGAAGACAGCCTTTTCAGTGAGTGTCACCTTGTAAGTAGCCTGCTCCTTATTTTACTCGTGGCAGGATCAGAAGTGAGACAGACGCTGTGCGCTTGCTTGCATGCCTTCTTGCATCTGTGTAATTAGCAATTAGTAATCGTAGCCGAATGTGTTTGTTTATGGAGTTCGGTAAGTTGGGCAGGTTCTTTTATTTATTGCACATGCACAGGAATTTCCAAAGTGAGAGCAGAGCAGCCGTTTACGGTCTCAGTTGCCTCGTTTGATTTGATTTTTAAATACAGCTGCTGAAGAAATCCTTACTTAAAAGGTCTGCAGCACCCCAAAATGTTGCGTGAAATGTTAAAACTCGGAGCGTGTCACTGACCATGTTAGTACGAGGAGATCATGACTGATGTGTGAGATGTTTATGCTGTGTCTTCCAGTACATAAAATACTAGTTAAAATATAGAGATGAGCTCATTTGCATTATTTTACACATTTTAAGACAGTTTCTTTCTTTTTTTTTAGAAATTGCCTTAAAAGTGCTGCTGCTGTATGTTTTCAGTTAATATTGTTCATCATAGATTAATAATCCATTTATTAGCATTATGTAAGGTTCACACAGGTTTTATAAGCTGTAACTGATGCGTTTTTATGCATGTGCAAGAAGAGACACAATGCCTTGTGTGTTTTGGTGTAATGTGTATAGATTATCATTGAGTGAGCTTTATTCTTCTGGGCTTATTAATGGGGCAAAGTAATCGGCTAAAAGGTGGATTAGGACAGCCTCTGTCTATCTTGTAATATCTGTCGCACATCACTACAAGCTTCTGGCTCCTCTAAGATATGTATAGATAGGTATGCTGTGAAAAGATAATGTTCCCAGTTGGTGTTAAAGACAAGATGAAAGTGTGAGAACGAATCCAAATAGACCATCCTAGAGCCAGCTTTTAGCACATACAGTCAGACTTCAAATGCTTTGTCCATATTGAGGAAGCTTACAGTGCATCCCCTGATTTTTAACTCTCTCCTCCCACACTGTGTCCATATTGGTGCTCCCGCTATCACCTGTGGGTGTTTTCTTCTTTTTTTTCAACGATGAGTCACCAATTGGTCTTGTTCTGTGCACAGACTAGACCAGTATGCCCTACACCTATACTGCTATTCTATGGATGAGCACTTTCATATATACACACACGCTGGATGGCAGATGGCCTCAGATCGCAGATTCATGATGTCTTAACACCTTGAGTTCCAAAGTGAGATTATTCTCTCTCTGTATATATGTGGGTCATGAAACCATTACAGATGCCTGAAGGATTTTTCACTCTCTCATTTTTAATCTTCTCCTCCAGAGACGTCGTTAATCCACTTTGCCCTGATTGTTTTCATTTCTTTGCCCCTTTAGAGTGGAGCAGTTTATCCCCCTGCTTTCTTTCAGCACAGCAGGAATATTTTGACCTAGAAAAGTTTCATCACATAGGAGGGAGGCAGTTACATGGATTTAAAGCTGGTTTATTTGTATTGGCATTTATTGCCGCCTATAAATGTCTGTCTCTTTTTTGCGCTGCACAAGAACCTATAATGGAGCAATGTTTGCTTCCAACACGCAGAATTGTTAGCAGGTGCAGTATTCAAAATCCCAAAGTGTTTTTAAAGAAAGAAAATGAATATCCCAAAGCCTGTCAGGCCGAAAACTACGGTTTCCATTCAGTGAGCATTTGTATAAAGAAGACAGGCGAGTGAGATTAGATACAGGAACTGTTAAGCCTAACTTTCTGTGAGTACAAAGGGGACTGTAAGTGAGATAGTTTAAGATGTTAAGTAAAGTAATTTCTTTATGATACCTTCTAATTAGGCACCCTGCACTCCTCCAATAAATCCAAAGACTGATGGTTTGGCTCACGCCAGCAAAGGGGAGAGAGAGAGAGAGGGGGGGGGGGAGACAGAGGAGAAGAGGGTAGTGCGTCATCTTTTTTTTTTTTTTTTTCTCCTTCTTCCTCTAAAAATAGCATTGCCTCCTGATTGCACGGGCCTACGTTTCCAGGGCAACAGTGTTCATTCACAGCTTTCCAGTGTTGTAGAGGACGGCTTGTGGTGGATCAGGGTGTGAAGGGTTATTATCTTCCTCTAGCCAGTCCCCCATTAATACTCTCTCAGCTTGTCTCGATCTAAATTTTAAATGAATTCCTCAATCTGCCATTACTTCCCCATGTGCTGTTCGCTACAGTATATAATTTCATCATCACAAACACCCACACTGTTTACATGTAATAACCTCTAATGACACACTTGCATCTTTTTTGGGAAATTACTAAAATTATGTTCTGGCTCTGTTTTTGCGTGTGTGTGTGTGTTTGAAGATGACTCGGGAGATGAAGCCCCTGTACACCAGGAGGATCGTACTCTAACCCAAGGGGTGCTTAAGACTCTGGCCAGCAAGCTAGATGACCTGAGCACCTGTAATGAGCTGATAGGAAAGCATGGTGCAGCTCTCCAGCGCTCCCTCAGCGAACTCGAGGACCTGCGCGGATCCACTGACAGCACAGACAAAGTGAAAGCTGTTAACGAGCGAGCCACCCTCTTCCGCATCACCTCCAATGCTATGATCAATGTGAGCCATTCAGTCCTCAGGCGGTATATAGCCACTCTAATGGGAGACTGCAAACATCCTTAACAAGGGGAACGGAGGGTGAGGGCGCTGCCGGCATCCTTTAATGTGTGTTGTGTTCACACCGCAGGCTTGTCGTGATTTTGTGGACGTGGCAGAATCTCACAGTCGGAGGTGGCAGAAGGCCCTGCAGCATGAGAGAGAACAGCGCCACCACCTGGAGGAGACCATCGAACAGTTAGCCAAACAGCACAACAGCTTAGAGAGAGCCTGGAGGGAGAATCCCACCTCATATACAGGTGAGACTTTCTCACAGAGTCCTGTGTCACAGAACGAAAAACGGGTGGCGCACAGACATGTTACTTAGTGGGACTTTATCTGCAATCTGCACGGGCAATCAAAGTAACCAAATAGGTTTGCTAAACTATTATTTTAGTGATTTTTAAAATACTTGTAGAGGTTCTCAAATTTGTTTTTCTGAGGCACTCGTTTGTTGTGTTACTGTTTTTGTGATCAGTGTTAATCTTTGTCAGCACATTTTTTTCTGTTTGGTATAAATGATGTTAATGTGTTAATGGTTACAACCTACACTTTGTGCAACAAAGTTACAAAGCAGCCAAGCGTGGCCGCTGACTTTGTTGCCAAGTTGCTATTGACGTGTTGCTCTAGTGCTTGTTGATGTCATCCCCGGGCTTGTGTGTGTGTGTGTGTGTGTGTGTGTGTGTGTGTGTGTGTGTGTGTGTGTGTGTGTGTGTGTGTGTGTGTGTGTCTCTCTGAGCGTGGAACACCTCATTTTGCATCTGAATATTCTTTTAAAAATTAGTTTGTAGCCAGTCATTTCTGCACAAAGTGTGAACACAGCATTGTGCACCTACAATCAAGCACAAACTACTAAAAACAAGTGATTTATAGCTTCTTCTTTCAGCTGCCCCCTTTAGGGGTTGCCACTCTTTTCCTTCTGCCTGGCAGCTCCATCTTCCTTTGTCCAGTATATCTACTATCCCTCCTCCAAACCATCTCAGTCTTGCCTCTCTTGTCTCTCCTGGTCACTCCCAACAAAATGTTTAGCAGCTGAGTATGTTACGCTGAAATTCCTCATTTTACGTGAGTCTTTTTAGTCTCTGTTCTTTGGCTGCTTTCTGTGTGGTTGTACCACAGGATGTAGCGGACTCTCAGCTCACCTGTCCTGCGCTTGTTGCCGTAGGTGTGGAGCGGTCTCAGGAGGGAGATGCGAGCGATGAGAATGACGAGGCAGAGTTCTTCGATGCCATGGAGGACTCACCTGCGTTCATAACTGTGACTGCTACTGGTAACATAGAGCACAAGTGAGCGGCATCATCTCTACATGGTTACTGCATGTTTAAGCTGTGTTCTGACCTTTTTATGACTGGTTTTAAAGCATGCCGCTTTCCCTCAGGCGCTCAGGAAGTAATCAGAGTATGATGAGTGGAGGAGTGCCCAATGACTGGACTCACAATGAGAATGTATGTCACAAGAATACTGATATTAATAAAATACACTTTACTCGGTTGCCATATGCACACAGAAAAGCTCATCTTAGCTTGTCCTTTTTTCCACAGGACACCTCAGGCACAAACCACATGCAGCTGCAAAGAACACGGCGCAGTCGTATTCCCGACAAACCAAATTACTCCCTTAACCTGTGGAGCATCATGAAAAACTGCATTGGGAAAGATCTGTCCAAGATACCCATGCCTGTAAATGATAAACATATCTGTGCTTCCCGCAGATGAGCTGTACTCAAGGCTTGATGGGGTGTGAATTTAAATAAATGGGTATGAAATGTGTGATTGCAGGTAAACTTCAATGAGCCGCTGTCCATGCTGCAGCGTCTGACTGAGGATCTGGAGTACAGTGAGCTTCTGGACCGGGCAGCTCGCTGCGACTCACCCCTGGAGCAGATGTGCCTGGTGGCTGCCTTTTCCGTCTCCTCCTACTCCACCACAGTCCATCGCACAGCCAAGCCCTTCAACCCTCTGCTGGGGGAGACTTACGAGCTGGATCGATTGGAGGAGTATGGTTATCGCTCCATCTGTGAGCAGGCAAGAAATGACTTAATTACTGTATTAATGCGTACTTAGTCACATTTTAAAAACAAAGGGGAGAAGAGCAAATCTGCAGCCGACGCATGTTTGTATTGGGCCTGCTGACACCAGCTGATACATTTCGCTTTCAGGTGAGTCATCATCCACCAGCTGCTGCCCACCATGTGACGTCTCAGCGAGGATGGACCCTGTGGCAGCATATCACTATCGATAGCAAATTTCGTGGGAAATATATTTCTGTTGTGCCGTTAGGTAAGAAGCAATCAATCAAAGATTGACAGTCACTTTATATCAGCATAAATGCTACTACAACTCAGATATGATTCATGAATGCACTGAAATATATGGGTGATGTTTTGTGTGCATTTCTTTTTACCATAGGAAACATTCACTTGCAGTTCCACTCAAGTGGAAACCACTATGTGTGGAGCAAAGTGACTTCAACGGTGCACAATATTATTGTAGGGAAGCTCTGGATTGATCAGGTGTGTTCCTCTTGTGCTTAATGCAGCACGCTTGCACAAAGTCAAAGAAAGGAGCCGTCTGCAGTATTGTGCAAAAGTCTTGAGCCACCCCTCATTTTTAAACATATTTTGCTGAGGAGCAAGAATTAACAATAGTTCTCCAGGCTTTCTGAAGGTTAGGGCTGCTTTTTCAGTCTAGTCCTTTTACCTGACCACATTCAGAGGAATATTTTTTTGTTTGTTTGTTTGTTTGTTCAGCCACTTAAAACTCACCTAGGAATCATTTGAGGATTTTTAAAAAAAGGCGCCTAACTCAAAGGATTTAAATTGTATCTTTATGCACTTTGTTACTAGCAAAAAATACAGAATTTGTTCAATCTCTTTAGTTAAATCTACAAAAAATGTCAAAGATAACACAGTTTGATAGGCACAAAATTTTTTTTTTGTGCCAACAAGGTGATTCCCAAAGAGATATTAGCTGAAAACTTGGGATATCCTTAAAAAAAATTTGAGGAAACTGGACAAATGGACAGCAAAAGAAGAAGTGGCAAAATATAAAGAAACGAGGAGTGACTCAAGAGTTTTGCACAGAACTGTACAGCGGTAAAAATTGGTACAGAACAGTAAACCAATTTATACTGTAGGATTTAAAAGCAGAAATCATCTGAAATAGGAAATTTGGGCTTTGAAAAATGCAAAGAAATTGAATTAAAATTGCTTTGTGTCAATGAGCAGGTGGGTGTGTGTTTGAATGGGTTAGCTGGTAACCCAAAAGAGAAAGTATGCTTTTAAGTCACAGCTGTTTTTCTTGTTGACAGTCCGGGGACATTGACATTGTAAACACCACTACCAAGGACACCTGTCGTCTCAAATTCTCCCCCTACAGCTACTTTTCCAGAGAAGTCCCACGCAAAGTAAGTCTGTGCTACCTTCTCTCTGACTAACACACAACTATAGCAGCATTTATGCAGTTTTACACTGAGCCAAAGGGCTACCACACAATCCTCTGGAAAGAGTCTTCAACACAGTTGGATACCCTAAACTCCTTAAACAAAATAAATAAAATGATAAACATGAATGAACATAATAACCAGCTGTGAATACGTCTGAATGAATAGAAAGCAGAGCAGTGAAGAATTGAGAGGAAGCCTGAGGAATGGAGATGGAGCTGCCAGATAGGGGGAAAAGAGGAATAGCACAGAGAAGGTTTAGGGATGCAGTGAAAGAGGACATGCTGAGGGCTGGTGTGACAGACGCGGATGCCAGGGATAGCGACCCCCTAAAGGGAGCAGCAAAAAGAAGAAAAAAAGAGGAGGATACTTCCATGGGAATATAGTGATACTGGAAACAATAATTACCAACCCTACAACTGGAGAAATAACAAAAGAGAGGGTGCAAAGGTTCAAACCACCACAACAAGAACCTCTCTTTGATGTGCCACACTAAAGGAAAGATCATAAAATAAGTAAAACCAAGGAGGGTCTGATAAATTATTAAGTTAAATAAATTTATGGTGCATTTTATAGTACTTTGAAACAAACAAACTTTTTAAAAAGATGAAAGAAATTCCAAAAGTGAAAGTGTGCAATCTTTTAATTAATATTCTGAGCAAGTATCAGCAGCCAGAGAGGCTGAAGCTAATTTGCCTTTAATGGTTCTTTATTCATGAGTTATTTTTCTATTGCTGCCAGCCTTAAAAAGCAGTAACGTAACCTACTGCTGAAAGTATCAGCAGCTCTACTAATTTCCAGTGCTGATTCATGTCGCCACTTTATGTTGTGGAAATTAAGTCTCAGTAGACTGAGCTTTCAAATGTAACCATCTCCTTTATTTACATAAAGACATACGGAAGCTCATCAGAGGATTTTACGACTGCTTGCACAAAGAGTCAGAACAGCTTCATACTTGTTATGACAACTTCCTTCTATTCTTGAAAAAAGGCTATCCACCATTTTTTTTCACCTTATTTTAAAGGGTGTAGTAGGAGGGACCTTGCCCTCTGGTTACTGGCAGGATACAATAATGAGGACTTGGGTAAAATAAAGTCTTTATAGCCTTCTGCTGTTTGTGTCATAGGTGCCTTCACAGGCAACCCTGCATTCTATCTGAAAGTCACCAGATGGCGATAGCTGTGAAAATTACAAAGTAAATAAAAATGAAAACTAATGAAAATATTATAAAACTATAATAACCTTGACCACTGGTGTGTGTGTGGTGGGGCAAGTTATCATGCTTGGCTTCTAATATGGGATGTTTAAATTATATAGTGGTTATTCACCTTACATCCCTGGTTTGAGACTTAGAGGAGACACAAACGCAGCCTCCGGGGTACTCTTAGCCCCAGTCCCAAAGATGGGAGGGTTGTGTCAGGAAGGGCGTCCGGCAAAAAAGCCGTGCCAAATCAACCATGTGGATCCATCCGCTCTGGTAACCTCTGAGGAACTGAGGGAGGAGCCAAAAGCACTTTTAATTATTCCCTTCGAACTGAAGCTGTAGTAATGAGCCACTGCTGGTGCAAGATTCTCTCCTCTTTTCATTGTCAGTGCACCAATTGCACTTCCTCCTACAAGAATAGCGCATTCAGTGCCGAATTATTGAATCTACATTCTTTGTGTAATCTTGTTAACACTGAATAAAGCTAGGTTTGACCTTATGGATATGTTTCAAAGAACTGAGAAATCTGGGATTACACCAAATGTTTAACAGTCTAATCCAGCTAAACCATAAATCCATGTAGGGACTGATCTCTTCCTGCGCGGTTTGTGCTTTGTTATCGTTAGGTGACAGGAGTGGTAGAGGACCGAGAGGGCGCAGCCCATTACATCCTGTCCGGAACCTGGGATGACAAGATGGAAAGTGCCAAAATAGTGGATAGCAGCCAAGGATGCGGAGGCTCTGAAGGCAAACAAAAGACCGTTTATCAGACTCTTCCACCCAAACTGCTGTGGAAGAAATATCCCCTCCCGTACGTAACACATTTCTACTACATCTTGATGACTGAGTTTGTCAGCGTGCTCTGCTCCTATTTCTCCTGCTCCGTCTGCGCCTTTTGTCTCACTAAGTTCTGTAATCTATCCGCCAGAGAGAATGCAGAGAACATGCACTTTTTCTCCACCCTGGCTCTGACCTTGAATGAGCCAGAAGAGGGTGTTGCACCCACTGACAGTCGCCTGCGGCCAGACCAGCGGCTGATGGAGGCGGGTCTGTGGGATGAAGCCAACAGCCAGAAGCAGCGTCTAGAGGAGCGACAGAGGCTGGAGAGGAAAAGGAGGGAGGCGCAAGTTAACCTGGCCCTGGAGGAGGGTGAGTACAAGGAAATAAGAACAGATGATGACACAGATTCTGACTTTTACATCATTTACACAACCTTCAGCTGAGATGAGCAGCTGACCGGAGCTTGTCTTTGGACGACAGCAAAGCCTCATTTTGCAGTCAGCTTATAGACGGGCTGTGCTGTGAGTGATAATCAAACAGATTTGTATTTTTTTCTAATGATTTATTGTTTAGCTTTGATCAGCAGCTAACCGAACTTTACCGAAGCGTGGAGTAATTGGTAAATGTTGTCATATTTAGAGTCTGTGGAGAAAGAAAATTTTTGTGATATACTGAAAAAGAGCACATATTCAACTGTGCCTTAAGACAGCGTGATTCTGTGTCTTCAGGGCAAGACATTGAGGGTTACCAGCCACTGTGGTTTGAGAAGAGGACAGATGAGACAGGAGAAAGCTCCTTTATCTATAAAGGCGGCTACTGGGAGGCCAAAGACAGACAAGACTGGAGCCACTGTCCTGAGATCTTCTAGAACAAAATGCCTCTCACGCCACATCATTAGACAGACCGAGAGCTTCCTCACGATGTAAAGAAACTCTAAAGGATGGGGAGTTGTGTGTAAGAGTTTGGATGTGCATGTGCGAGTGAGACAGCTGATCTCTCCGGGAATTTCAAGCACAAAAACCTCTGGTTCCACTTCCTAATTTACTCGCTCCTGCTCTGCGTTTCCGAAATGCATGGCCTCAGATTAAGAGAGTTAAGAGTTCCTAATGTGTGCAAGTGTGTGAATAATATGTGCGCTAAAGGGATTTCGCTAAAGGATTAACTCTAGGAT
The DNA here is from genome assembly GCA_034780415.1 of Cichlasoma orientale. NCBI lineage: Eukaryota > Metazoa > Chordata > Actinopteri > Cichliformes > Cichlidae > Cichlasoma > Cichlasoma orientale. The sequence goes on from JAVDPK010001638.1 coordinate 145,680, forward strand.
TGATGTGGATGGTTAGATACAAGTTGTGAATGCCTTGTTTCCATCAAAACTGGAACAACTTGCTGAGCTCTGGCAGTGATTTTAAAAGAACTGTAGCAGGAAAAAGCCTTCTTCTGTGCTAGAAGACTTCATTTACCGATCCCCGTGATTTCTTGGTATTTTTTTATTAATCTGTTTCTAAAAACTGCACAAATTGTATTTTGAAAAGATTAACAGTTATTGTCTGACTGGCCTCTAAAGAACAGTTGCTCCACCAAATCTTTTTGCAGATTATTGCTGCTTCTCCCATAATCTTGAAATTACAGTATGTGTCAGATTCTTTCAAAGCTGCCCTCCATCACTATTACATTTAAGTCAGTAGCAGAGAGCACCACACACCCTCTGAAAACACTTCAATAATGTCTTCACTGGCCCTGGAGGAGCTGAGATGAGTGGGAAAAAATTACTAAAGCAACACGCACTATATTGCCAAACATTTTCACTCACCCATCCAAATCATTGAATTCAGGCGTTCCAATCACTTCCATGGCCACAGGTGTATAAAACCAAGCATCTAGGCATGCAGACTGCTTCTACAAACATTTGTGAAAGAATGGGTCGGTCAGCTGTTAGTGGCATTATAACAAAGTGGAAGAGATTAGGGAATGACAGCAACTCAGCCACAAAGTGGCAGAGCGAGGTCAGCGAATGCTGAGGTGCATAATGCGCAGAGGTCACCAAGTTTCTGCAGAATCTATCGTCACAGACCTTCAAAGTTCATGTGGCCTTCAGATTAGCTCGAGGGCAGCGTGCAGAGAGCTTCATGGAATGACTTTTCATGGCTGATCAGCTGCATCCAACCTTACACCACCAAGCACAATGCAAAGTGTCAGATGCAGTGGTGTAAAGCATGCTGCCACTGGACTCTAGAGCAGTGGAGACGTGATATCTGGAGTGATGAATCATGCTTCTCCGTCTGGGAGGAGTCTGGGTTTGCTGGTTCCCAGGAGAACGGTACTTGTCTGACTGCATTGTGCCAAGTTTGGTTTGGTGGAGCGGGGATTATGGTGTGGGGCTGTTTTTCAGGAGTTAGGACTTCCAGTGAAAGGAACTCTTAATGCTTCAGCATACCAAGACATTTTGGACAATTTCATGATCTCAAATTTGTGGGAACAGTTTGGGGCCCCTTCCTGTTCCAACTTGTCTGTGCACCTGTGCACAAAGCAAGGTCCATAAAGACATGGATGAGCAAGTTTGGTGTGGAAGAACTTGACTGGCCTGCACAGAGTCCTGACCTCAACGTAATAGAACAACTTTGGCATGAATTAGGGTGGAGACTTGTGAGCCAGGCCTTCTCACCCAACATCACTGTCTGACCTCACAAATGTGCTCCTGGAAGAATGATCAAAAATTCCCATAAATACACTCCTAAACCTTGTGGAAAGCCTTCCCAGAAGAGTTGAAGCCGTTATAGCTGCAAAGGGTGGGCCGACATTATATTAAACCCTATGGATTAAGAATGGGATGTCACTCAAGTTCATATGTGTGTGAAGGCAGACGAGCAAATACTTTTGGCAATATAGTGTATCTGTGTAATCCTAGCTTGGACTCTATATAAAAACAGACTGTGCTTCCTAATCAACTGCTAACACTTGTTAACAGCTTGAAAGCAGCATTAGACCGACTCATAATTGCTCATTCTTCCACAGCAGTCATTGGACAGTTTGATCATTCACCCTACAAACCACTGTTTCACATCAAAATGCTAATGTCAGCTGAAGTGGACTGACTCTAAGTTCTGGATCTACCAGGAAAAGCTTACCAGGCAGGGAAAATCTGGCTAAAGACGGTACTGAGTAGCATTATGGGGATCCAGCATTTTTGGAGCTGCACCGTTACCAGGGACTAAAAGTTAGCATGTTGTCTCTCGTGGGGTGGCACAGTGGTTCATTGGTTAGCACTGTCGCCACACACCAAGATAGTCCTGGGTTCAAATCGACTAGCCAGCTGGGAACCTTCCTTCTTTGTGGAGTTTGCATGTTTTCCCTGTATCTGCGTTGGTTCTCTTCAGGTACTCTCTGTTCAAACACATGCTTGTTAGCTTAATTGGCTGCAGGTGAATGTGAGCGTGAATGGTTGTCTGTCTCCCTGTGCTGGCCCTGCAACAGACTGCCAGCCTGTCCAAGGTGTACCCACCTCTAGCCCTCTGACAGCGGGGATAAGATCTAGGTTACATTTCTGGCAAGTCCTGACAGTAACACAGCTGACAGAGAGTCTTTTATTAAGTCCCCAGACTTTGTAAAAGTGCAGTAGTAAATGAAGCACCTGGAGTACCCCTTCAAATATCTTGAAACTCAACTATAAGAGTTCTAAGTATAAATCTGCTAAACCTGGGGTTTTCTTCAGCAAGGGATTATATTGCTGCTTAATGGTAATTTTAGCCTTAATTATGTAACAGAATAGCAATTCCCCAGTAACTCCTACATTGAAACAAAAAAGATTTTGTACAGATTAAAAACAAATCTAGCAGGCTGTTTTTACTTTCGAGCGGACCTGCAGGTCATTCAATTTAATAATTTTATTCAAAATATCAGGGTTTAGCTTCTTAGTAAGTAGCAATTAACCTGTTTCCCCTTGTTTAAAACAGTTACAAATGACTCTGTTAGTTATCTGTATCTTAAAAAATTGTGTTGCTTCATTTGCATATGCCAGCAATAAGAAATACAGCACAGTCACTTGTGATTTAAAAGAAAAAAACAAACACTCCCACATCAGGGAGGTGTTTATGCAGCCCAAATGTTATGTTGTATTAATAGTATTTCATCATATGAATCAGTCAAAAACTGTCAAGTCATTACACTTGCTCATGTTTTTGTGTGCAGGCAAGCACTGGTGTAAATTGGTACTATATACACTCTATAACCTGTTTATTTATAGTTCACTGTGTATTACAGCAGGGCATGATGCACAAATATGACCGCCTGTTTGGTTTTGGCCTGTATATAGCAAGAATATACTAGAAATAAAATCACAGCATTTGTAATAACTTTAAGAAGATATTCAGTGCTTTAACATCCATATTGTCATTAATCTCTATTGTGTATACATAATGAGTCAAAAGTGTATGCCAGCTAAATGATAAATAAATAATTACTCTAAGATTATAAGAGTATAAAATGATGCAATGACACGTTTACCTGACAGTACATGCTACATAATTTAAAGGAGTCCACAGCAAAGTATAGCTGCGCATAGTTTTAGAGTGCTTGCGCACTAGGCCTCTTCACCGAGCTACTTGTTTGTGGATTGTTACTGAAACACCTTTTGTGCCCAGTTACCTCAGAAATGTTACATTTTTGAGCTTAAATAAAGACATAGAGCTGCCAGCGAGCAACTGTTTACTGTCACACACGTGTTTTTTCTAATCTTCTATCTCACAGAGCACAGATAATAAAGAAGACGTCCAGAAAACAGAGTTTGTCACAATGCCTTGGAGTGAGTATTTCTATCTGGAGCTTTTCTTCAGTCTGGGCTGAGTCCAAAGTAACAAACAAGACACTAGAAGCATACTGTTTATACTTCCTGTCCTGTTCTAGAAAAACTGTAAAAAACAAAACAATGTATTAGTTGTTTAACTGATGTATTTTCCTTGATGAAGCAAATAAAAGGTAAACTCTGCATTTGCTCGTGTGCTCAATCGTCACCCACACACAAACTACGACTGCCTTCGTGATGGATTTGAATCAAGTCTACCCTACACACTGACAGCATTATTAATAAGCTCCACTTCCTTGAGAGAAAAATAAATAAACATGCAGTTGTGAATGTTTTATTGTACCATTACTATAGTAACGATGAGTCACGCAGAGAACATTTGCAAATTTTACAGCTGCATATGGGAACTAACCCTGAACTCTGCAGCGCCTCAGATCATGCACAGGGTGTAGCAGGGGTGCCAAGCTCATTTTAGTTCACTAAAAAGTGCATATTAGAATTTGATCAAGTGAGTGAAATCAGTGAAACATTTAGGCATATAGACATGGTCCAGATGATCTGCTGAAGCATCAGAATGGGGCAGAAAGGTGATTTAAGTGGTTGTTGGTGTCAGACAGGCTGATCTGAGTATTTCAGAAAATGACGATCTACTGGGATTTTTCCACACAACCATCTCTAGGGTTTACAGAGAATGGTCCAAAAAAGAGAAGAGGCAGTTCTCTGGGTGGAAATGCCTTTTTGATGCCAGAGGTCAGAGAATGACCAGAGTGCTTCAAGCTGATAAGCAGTAACTCAAATAACCACTCTGCTGACCATGTCCCTCCCTTTGTGACCACAGTCTACCCATCTTCTGATGCCTGCTTGACCATATCAATGAGTGCACTACTCAAATGACCCCCACGGTCATCATATCTCAGTCCAGTATAGCAAGTTGAGGATGTAATGCTTATTATCTGTATTTAAATGAATTATACATTAAATGATAAAAATTTATTTTAAAATTATACCTATCTGTTAAGTTTTAAGGGAATGTCTTTCACTTGGTTTTAGGGTTTAAGCTTTTAAAAAAAAATACTTGAGTATGGTTCATGTAAGTATGTTCATCTTCAAATTGTCCATCCATTTTCTTCCCCTTCCCCTTTTCAGGGTCTGGGAGGGGGGTCAACAGAGAGCGAGAGAGACAACCATTCACACATATGGGCAATTTAGAATGACCAATTATCCTAACAAGCATGTGTATGTCTTTGGACTGTGGGAGGAAACTGGGGTATCCAGAGAAACCCACTGAAACATGGGGAGAACATGCAAACTCCACACAGAACGGTCCCGGCCAAGGTGAATTTGGACCCTCTGATTTTTTTTTATTAATCAATTAATTAATTTTTTAAAATCAGTTATTGAGTTGTTTTACTGATCTGACGCAGTTAAGATTAAACTGGAGTACATGTGGCCCATGAACTAAAACGAGTGTGCCGCCCCTGGTCTAGGATTTACCGTGCAGTCAGTGGTGGAGCCACAGTTAAAAGCGGTGGCATTGCCCTTTAAGTGAACCGTCCAGTGACATCACCCGGCTCAGCTCGGCTGACAGCTCGGTGACCGATGACGGAGATTTGGGGATGCTGTCAGAACAAGGTAAAAACGGAGAAGCTCCTGTTCTGATAAACTATCTCTGAGGTGTGTCTTGTAGGCACACCTGGAGGAGACGCTGCCGTTTTTCTTGTTTTGTTATTGTAGCCAACATCATACCGTTAGCTAACACTGCAGTTTAGGGTGTCTAGCTAGCGTTAGCATGAGCAGAAAGACATGCCTGGTGTCAAGTGTCAATTCGCGGTAGAGGTCAGCTAACTTTATACTTATTAGTATCAGATTGTGTCAGGCTGTCGGCCCCTCTGTTTGGCTGAAACAAATTAATTTAAAGCGTTTAGGGCCACGAATGAAATGTTGCCTGCCTGCACTGCGTGTAGTGTTAATAGATTGGTGTCAGGCTATCCCTCTGCTTCAGTGCTGGGGGAAAGCTGGTATTTAAAGCCTGCATAAACGAGAAAAAACATAATTCCCGTGATCTCCTGTGTAGTTTAGTACTTTATAAGCTTTAAATGACAGGCGCATGCTAAGTCCCCGTTGTGTTTACAGGGCTGTTGGGGCTCACTGACTCGTCACTTGCGGTCCTTTTCTGGCACGTCGGGATAACCAATCCAGTCTGTCCCCGTCGTGAGTGGGAAGGCGCGTACTGTTTTCCAGCCCGCCCTGAGCAGCTCTCCTCCTCTCCTCCGTCTGTCTTCCTGTTGAATAATGTCATATTGCCAACGCAGGGCGCGTTACACAATCAAGCCGTCATGCAAAATAGAAACACGTGTCTATAGGCGGTGCTGAAAACCGCAGCTTTACCGGGCGACAAAAAGACCGCAGAGGCAAAAGAAACAGCTGAGTCGCGGGTTATTTTCGCAGCTTACAGCCGGTTTGATCATTCATTTGTATCGGAGATGAGAGCTGCGCACTCAACATGTGTTTTCCTTGCAGAGAGGACAATGATACGAACATGATCAGCGCCGATGGCTTCTCAAAATGCGAGGCGACTCTGCAAGAGACAGACAGCAGCAGGAGGAGGACGAGGCGGCCACCCGCAGAGATGCTCCATCTGCTGTCAGCTGTCATTGTTTGGCTGGTGACCGGCACCACCATCTCCAGCCTCAACAAATGGATATTTGCCGTTTACAACTTCAGGTACCCTCTGCTGCTGTCAGCGCTGCACATGCTGACAGCCATAGTGGTGGATTATGGGCTGATCAAGCTGCAGGTGATCCGCCACAGAGGAGCTGGAGAGCAGGACCTGACCCCCAGCGCAAAATGTAAGGTGTTCCTCTTGAGCCTGACATTTTGTGCCAGTATCGCCTTTGGAAACATGGGTCTGAACTATGTCCAGTTGTCGTTTGCACAAATGATCTACACTACTACCCCACTTTTTACTCTGGCCATCTCTACACTAATCCTGGGCAAGCAGCATCACATCATCAAATACACAGCCATGATGCCCATCTGCTTGGGTGCATCCTTCAGCATTATGGGAGAGGTCCAGTTTGATCAGACCGGCTGCTTCTTTGTGTTCGCAGCGACCATGCTGAGAGGGGTCAAGTCCATTCAGCAGAGTGAGTACCACTTCTACTGCCTTGCTGTCCTGTCTGCCACACTGGAAAGTTGACATCACTATTTTGTTTTGTCGTGTTGCTAAAGAAAATGAGACAGAGGTCTGTCTCATAGCACTGACATCAGGGAGCATTTTAGACACTGCAGCAGTCTGCGGTCCTGGAACTTCTTAGAAACTTGGTGATTCACTTCACCAGCCATAAACTGACTCTAAAATTAAGGTGGAATGGTACATTGGCTGTTTTTTTTGTGTTGCCAGGGGAACATGATAAACATAACAAACTTTAGTTTCATTATGATCTAACTGATAGATTTAAAATGACAGCTTATCTTCCTCTTATTTGAATGGGCTTTTTGCACAATCAGCATTTCAAAAAATCCACCACAAGTTGAGAAGTTGTTCGATTACAGATCAGAGTGACTTTAGGTCAACACTTTGGTTTTTCACTGCATCAGATGTACCTAGTCATGTATCACCCCCCCCCCCCTTTTCTATCTACTACACTGCCCTACCTAACAAAGGCCTAAAATGCTGAGAAAAAAAGAAAAACATTAATAAAAGGCCAAATTATTGTTTAGGTTCATTAAACCTTCCCAAGATCCTTAAGAGAGCAGTAAAGTTCTTGATTGGATTATCTAAGAGGGGAAAAATGAACAGCTTTCAGTAGGAAAAAAAAACATGAGGGAGATTCCTTTCTTAAATTGATGTCATGTGGACTAACTTTTGCCCTCACTGCATTTATCCAGTGTACTTGTTTACCTAACGTTCTGGGCTCTCACTGGCGTATTCATTACATAAATTGCTTTAAAGCTGCAAACGGATTGCACCACAGATCAGTAGCTTAGGCTCTCCAACGTCATCAGTCTTCATAACACTGTGGTTGTCAGAGAAGGGGGAAAAAAAACAGTTTCTAAACATACATATGAAGAGAGGTCCTGTCTTTAAAGTTTTACACAAGCAGATATTCAGATCTCTCAGAGGAAAGTAATGCTACATACTTCGTTTGTGCTACATACTCTTCACCTCTGGTGTCATCGCTTTACATTTCTTCTTGACACACCGCAGATGTTTTTAGAGATTAGCTTGCTGTTTTGTTTAAATGTCGGAAGGAAAATGTAGGCCCTGCTTGTGGAGCATAATATGTAAGCAAGGCGTGGAACGTTTTATTTTTAAAATTTTACACCCTCAGATGTTTTCTCAAGTTTCAAGAAGCTATTTTAAGCCTCTTACACATGTTATTGCAACAGTTTTTTTTTCTCTCTCTGACACACTTTGGTAGGGCATTCATTAAACATTTACTCAGCATTTAGTTTTTGTTTTTAAAACGATGTATTTCACTTTCTGCACTGATGACATCATGGCACATTACACAAATTTCTGAAAAAGGAGCTTTGCATATTGAGCTTTTATTATCAGAATGCTTTAGAGCTTACGTCTCCTTTTGACCGGCACTTTTTTCAGTTTGCGCCTGTTATCTTGCTCATAAACGCACGGGAACCTGCTGCTATGTATTTGAGGTAGGAAATATGTCTAAATTTGATTAGTGGTACTGTGGTGTTAAAAGAACTTTTTTTTTTTGTTTGTTTTGTTTTTTTTAATAAGAGGAGTTGTTACAAGATCAGAATTAGTTGTTTTTTTTAGTCTGAAGCACAACCTTTTGGGATGCTCTGTACCTCATTGCAAACGACAATCTAAGTAGATCATCTATTAAAAATGCTCAAAGGCACCAACAGCACAGACATGGTGAAGATGTCCGGGTCAGTGCAGAGGTGAGGCACGGCAGATAGATATAACCTATCTATGTCATGTTTTCTGACTTGGTACAAAAGCATTAGTTTTTGTGCCACCTCTAGTCAAAGTTGGCATATTGAAATATGTTAACTTTGACGCGGATTGGCAGTGTTTGTCCTTACATTGATTTTTACAGGTTTTATTTATGGTAATAAATAGTTTGTAACTGCTGTGGACATTTCTCTTTTTATGCAGGTATTTTACTTCAGGAGGAAAAGATCAACTCCGTGTTCCTGCTCTACCTGATGTCCATTCCCAGCTTCTGCATCTTGGCCATAGCTGCTCTCGCCTTGGAAAACTGGGCTATGCTTGAGTCGCCGCTGCATTACGACCGCCACCTGTGGGTCTTCATCTTGCTCAGCTGCCTGGGCTCGGTCATGTACAACTTGGCCAGCTGCTGTGTCATCACACTCACCTCGGCCGTCACTCTGCATATCCTCGGCAACCTGAGCGTGGTGGGAAACCTGCTGTTGTCTCAGCTGCTCTTCGGCAGCGAGCTGTCCGCCCTGAGCTGCGCCGGCGCAGTGCTCACGTTGTCTGGCATGCTCATTTATCAGAACTCAGAATTTATAGTCAGCTACCTGGATGCACGCAGGGCCAAAGCTAAAGGCTCCGTGCAGGTGGATTTTCACAATGCAAGTGGAGAAGACTCGGTTAAAGCCGGTGCATCTGATAAAACATATCATCCTCACCATCAGAGCACAGACAGAACACAAGAAGACAAAATGGACTGAAAAGAAAACAGGAAATGGACTCTAGTGTGTGACTTTATACAGTTATAATATTGCCACTAACAGAATGACAGATCTTTTTTTTTTAATTTTTTAACTTCCTCACTGTGCCACTTTATTTATCTCCTGTTCATACAGAATTGCAGTCTGCAGAGAGGAAAAGTTGCCTTTCTGCCCCCCCCAATGGTGAAGGTTAAATTTTCTCCCCTATCTGTGTCATATATAGCCTATAGCGGTATATGCATGCACGAGCACACTAAACTGTTTGATACCTCATCAGGTTTTCACACTGTCACTCTTACTACTCCACTGTGAAAATGTTCTCGTATCCTGAGTGCTCTGATCGATGTTTTGGGTGGCTGTTGTGGATATTATCCACTGCAGCGAGCCTCATAGATGGCAGGGGGCGAGGCAGGGCCTCAGACCTGAGCGGGCACAATTTGTAATAAAAAGATATATTTATAGTACTGTTATCTGATACCCTCCTGGCCCCGTTGCGGTGAGGCACCGGGTGTTTTTGGCAGCTTTTTTATGGGAAAGTGGGAAGCTTGTTAAATAAAGGCGCTGCTGCTGTTGGTGTTGGGAAGTTATGATTATGGACACAGCTGACACTTTCGTGCATCGCCACACCCCATTTCCTCTACTGAAGCACATTTTTAATAAGAGGCTGTGTTTGTCCTCCTATCTGAACTTCAGTGTGGCTTTCCTCTTCAGGCCTAGATTTTGTTCTAGCACCAACCTGGAAAGGCAGTCTCTGTAGAGTCAGTACAATTATTTCCATCTTTTACAACGGCGCACTCGATAATTAGGTTCACAAGGTCTCTAAGGAGTGTCACTCAACCTTAGCTGGCTTTTCCCTCCGGAAGACATGAGGAAAAAGAAGACTGAGATGTCCTTTAAGGTTGCTTCTTAAGTCCTAACCTTTGTGTCATTTTTAAACCAGCACATCTTGAAAACTGACTTCTGCTGGACAGCGTTCCGTTTCCAATCTCAGTATTTAAAAAAAGCATCTTAATGACATATTTTATCCCCCCTCTGATATTTATGTGAAGGAAAATATTTATTTTCTAGGGCCTTAGTAATAATCACAGGCATTAATGCTGTGGAATTGGGTCCTCAAGTGTCTTGCAACTGTATACATGTAAAGTTTGAGTGTGCTAGTCAAGGCAGAAGCTTGCATGCTATCGCGCCAGAAAGCATCCAAAATATCCTCTGATGTCTGTTATACGCCCTCGAACATGCACGGAATGCCAAATGTTTACTTTAAAGCTTGTTTTTTTTTTTTTTTGTCTTTTTAAAGTGGTTTTGTCAGTGACCAGACATGATCAGTGCTCACGTGTGTGCTCTCAAAAGATGAAAACAAAGCCCTGCATAGAAAGGCTTAATGTAACACACTGTTTTTTTTTTTGTTTTTATTCAGCATATTTTACCATGATAATTACAGCAGGCATGGCTGTATGCTGAATAAGATGAATAACACTGCAAGGGTGCCATTCATAAAATTACATAATATGTGTAAAATGTTTTTTATAATTCCACGGTCAGCTGAAAAATGCTGCATTTCTTTTCTTTTTTTCTTTTTCTTTTGCAGTTTATGGTTTTATATTTCTTAATAGCACCACTCACACGTTTAAAAGTGATGTACAACAGATCATTTCACTGGGTTTATGCTACTGTACTGAATACCTCAACTCTTAAACAGGACTTAACGCCGTTGTGTTCGCTGACTTTAACTATAGGCTCGAGATCATGCGGCTTTTCAGAATTCATAAGGAAACCACAGCAAGCGAAATCACACACGAGCAGCTTAAACTGAAATAGTACATACTGACATTTTGACCTTTTAATATTCAGAAAACTGTAGCTAGTTTTCAGTTTCATAATCTATTCCCGTGGTCTCGCCTCATTTTGGCAGGTTTGGCGACTTGTTCTCATCATGTTTGAGTAGATTGAGTCTGGAGGAAAAAACAAACAATTGTTGCACTGACAAGGTACAAGGAAGCGGCCTTTAAAGCCTACGGTTCCTGTGTGCATACTGCGTTTTGATTGTTTGCAAAGATAGTTGGATGTAAATAGTTATTTTTATTTTGTTATGCATTTTATAGTTATATGACTGGTTGAAACTATATTGATTCAAGAATGAAATGTCTGCCTCATGCCTTATTTGGACACACTGTAGATGATAAAGCAGGGGTTTGATGAAGTGCTGTAGGTGCTTTTCTTGTTTACGGGCAAATAAACAGATGATTCATGTGCACATTACCTGCAAATGTCTGGGGGGAAAAAAACAATTGGGCTGGTACAATTAAATAACAAAACCAAGCACCTCATTTCTGAATCTAAGGTTGTTGTTTTTTTTTCTACTACATTCATATCTGAAATACATTCAACACCAGCTCCCTGTTTTCTCAAAATATCCCCCACACCAAAACACCAACACCCTGAACTGGTGATGCAAAGCAGGATGGATCCATGCCTTCATGTTGTCTATGCAAAATTCTGACCCTACCATTCAAATGTTGCTGCAGAAATTGAGACTCATCAGACCAGGCTACATTTTTCTAATCTTCTGGTGTCCATACTTGGTGAGCCCGTGCAAATTTTAGTCTCAGTTTCCTGTTCTTAGCTGAGAAGAGTGGCATCCAGTAGCCTTGAATCAGATGGGCTGCTGTAGCCCATCTGATTACCTTGCATACCTTGGCTGTAATGAGTGGCTATTTGAGTCACTGTTGCCTTTTTATCAGCTCAAAGCAGGCTGGCCATTCTCCTCTGACCTCTGGCATCAACAAGGCATTTTTGCCCAGAGAACTGCTGCTCACTGGATATTTTCTCTCTTTTTTTTTTTTGGATCATTCCCTGCAAACCTTAGAAATGGTTGTGTGGGAAAATCCCAGTAGATCAACAATTTCTAATATACTCAGACCAGCCTACCACATTCAATATCACTTAAATCGAACAGGCTGGCATTTAAAAGATGATTTTGCCTTTAATCATGGGCCTTTAAACTCCTCACTTACCTTCAGACATGTACCTCTCACTGATGGGGAACTGAGTTGCACATAAAATAGGGCTGCAACTAATTTTCATTACTGAGTCATAATCCGCTGATTCTGAGTTTTGAAAACTGAAAAATGGCCATCCAAAGTTCCCAGAGCCCACAGGTGGCCGCCTAAACTGCATCATTTATCTGACAAATAGTACAAACCTCAAAAATATTACATTAAAAGTGGCATAAAAGAACAAAACATCAGGGAAGGCTCACGTTTAAAAGAATATTTGACATGTTTTGTTTATAAAAAACAGGTCAATGAATGAATGTGTTGCTTGTTAATTTCATGTCTTATTCCACTGAATAATTGACTAACCGTTCATGCACTACATTCACATCACTGACAGGCCTTCTGTGCTGCTGTTTCCCGCAGTGGAAAAACAGGTGCACATAACTTTAAAGGTCCTGCTACTGTGTTTGTTGGCTCACTGTCAGGTCTTGTACTTGTATAAGTTTAGCAATACCCTGCAGCTCAAAACATCTGCGTTAGAAAGCCTCATCGAGCCTCATTGATTCACCGTGGAGACATTTTGATGCAGTTATGCATGCTCACCACTGGATGGAGCAATTTGTCTGCTTTGTGATTTATTAGGCATCTTTTAAATCTCTAAAACTTTAAAACACTAAAAGGATCATAGCTGAAGCTGACCACATTTTGTTTAAGCTGCTTTCTTCCAGATGCGCATTTGTATCTGTCTCTCTGTGTCTGTGCTCTGTCCTCCTTTAAAGACATTCTTACTTCTGTAAACAGAGTTCATTGGTCAGACTTTTGCCTCAATAAGGCAGTGCTCCTCACTTTTTTTTTTCTTTTTTTTTTTTGTGCAACTGTTAACTCCTTATTTTCCACCCCAATGATTCATCCGGAGCACTCCAGTAGAGCCGAGAGAGATTTATTATTATAAAATCAGTTTATATGAGGTTATGCTCCATAAATTATCGTGTGCCATCATCCAGAATCCAGCAACAAGAGGAGGAGGGACTCTTTTCAAGGTGACAGAGATGAATGAACCAGGACCTGATGTGTTTCTTTCTTCTCCTCCTCTTTTATCCCTTTTTGGGTGGTTCGTGTAAGCAATCTGCACTCTCTCTCCAAACATGCATCCTCACCGAGCGCTGCAGTGAGAGGTGTGATGTCAGGGCTGAGTTCCCACAGCTCCCCGGAGAAGTTTAAAGGAGGATCAAGGAGAGGAGAAAGGAGTACTGACTCCCAAAGATCGCCACAAAACGCACCCTGAGAACAGGTGAGTGACACTAAACCTCAGCAGCCACCAACCCCCCCGATCTGAAGCTCTAATTTTTACAGTCTTATTACTTCATGCTTCCCACGTTGTGCCACCGGGCACTAGATTTTTTCCAGTGTCTCAGCACATAGTTGCATGCTGTTATCAGATTCTCTTAGTAATGCTTGCTACATTACTATATTTGTACGTGTTTCCCCGCTCTGTGCTGTAGTCAGACAACTGCTGTGATAAACTGAGGGTTCCTTCGGTAAAGCAAACGTTTCTTTACACAGCTCCTCAGTTTGCGTCGGCAAAGCCTCACAGAGCAGTTTATATTAGAATTACTGACTGCAAGTAGAAAAAATGTGGTTCTTAAGGCCTACTTGTGACATTTGTGCTTTATTTTATAGTAAATAGTGAGCATCATTTGGCCGGTTTGGCCAGAAATAATTCAAATATTTTTAATTCTGTGTTACTGATGAACTTTGGATTATTAAGGCTAAGTTGTTGCTCCTGTGTGGCAGACATATACAGCTGCCTCGCTTTAGTTCTTGCACTGAAAAAGAAGTAAAGAAACGTGCTTCTCTCAGTTCTGTTTTCACAGAACGAGGTTCACCTGACAGACATGGAGTCAAAAACTGACGGCAAACCAGCATCACTGAACAGTGAAGAACTGGCTGCTATTGAGGATGAAGATGTTCTTAACAAGATGGTGAGTGAGTTATAGGTGGCTTCAACTGATATCACATTCATGCAAACGGCAGGGAGCGAACTGCTGCTCTGCAAAGAGATTTTTTTCCCCATTTTGCCATCCTGTATATTCTCCTAAATCCAAACTGGGATCTGGTTCCACAGGAGATGGGCCCGATGAAGGCTCTGCCTCCCATTCTACTTTTAGGAACTCTAAGTAAGCCAGCAGTCTGAGAGCAAAGAGCTCCATTGAGATAATATGGTACCATGAGGTCTATAAGATATGATGGGGCCTGATTATTCAAGAACTTGTATGTAATTCAATACAAGGACATATACTGGTCAAGAATGATTCCACAATTCCTCAGAGTGTTACTGGAAGCCAAAGTAATGAAATACAGAGTAAGTATCTGGTTAGATACCACATCTCTCAGACTTTTAGGGCCAAGTACAAAATCCTTAGTTTTGTCTGAATGTAGAGAAAGAAAATTAAAGGTCATTCATGCCTGTAGTCTTTATTTTGTATTAGAACAAAATGTTTCAAATGTCTGGTAACACTTTGTGTTATAATCTCTGTTTCTTTACCTGCAATCATCTTTTTAGCTCGACAATGCAGCAGATTTTGAAGAGAGGCGAATGATCCGTGCTGCATTAAGGGACCTACTGAAGAAAAAAAGAGGTGAAATCTCAGGAAAACTTTGAAGGCTCTGTCACACAGCGAAGGCAGTGATATAGTCATCGCTCATTTGGTGCTTTGCTTTTGTTCTCTCTAAATTGCCTGTCAACAGAAAAACGGGAGCAGGAGCGGGGCTCGAGGCAGCAAGACTTAAGACAGCAGGGTCTGAGCAAAGCGGGAACGAGAGGCGGAGCTGTTAGCATAGGAAGGGCATCCATGAATCAGCAGCCATCAATAAACAGTAACTGTGAAACTCCTCGTGTTTGTGAACGCATCATATTGCACTTCAGTTTTAACATTTTAGCTCAACGCTTTAATTCCCTTCATCATTTTAGAACCGAGCAGCCAGCCATCTCCATCGGCCTCTACTCCCTTTAACAGGACAGCAGGCAGGTGAGTCACATGTGAGGGAGCACAGGTGAACATTTTATGTGGTCAGTTTTGCAAAAGAGGATTAAAGAATACTCATATTCTATATTAAAGAACCAATTCTGCAGCATAGCTACTAATGAGGGGAATAACCTTTTCTGCTCAAAGCATTTGCCTCATCAAAAGATGAGGTGACCCGTACTTTTCTATTCATTGTGTATCTTTGCTTTCTCTCCTTAGCAAGGCCAGTTCTGCTGCTGCTCCTCCTGCTGCGGCACCCAACGCTAAGAATGTCAAACAGATGCTTCTGGACTGGTGCAGGGCCAAAACAGAGCCATATGAGGTAAATATGCCCTACCTCACTCTGTCTGTGAATTATGGCCCAGTGGAGCTATACATAGCCCTGACTCTTGTGTCCCTCTTGCTGCCACTTTTTCTTCTAAACTTATTCTGGTATGAAACAGGGGGTGGACATCCAGAACTTCTCCTCCAGCTGGAAAGACGGCATAGCCTTTTGTGCCCTGGTGCACCGGTTCTTCCCTGACGCATTTGAGTACTCCATCCTCAACCCTAACAAGCCCAAAGAAAACTTCCAGCTGGCTTTCAGCACGGCAGAGTGAGCTCTCATTCCTTATATGTCCTATCAGGACAAACTCTGGCATTAAATTATAAATAACAAAGTAACTTTACACTTGCATTGATTCTCTCGAGTCATTTTTCACCGACATTTGCTCTTTCTGCAGGAGGCTGGCAGGTTGCCCCGCTCTGCTGGATGCTGATGACTTAGTCCGGATGCACGAGCCCGACTGGAAGTGCGTGTACACGTATATCCAGGAGTTTTACCGCTGCCTGGTGGAGAAAGGCCTGGTTAAAACCAAGAAGCGGCCATAGACTCTGAGCCATCTGGAGTTGCTGTGATTTCAGATTTTACAAATTGTACACATATCACCGCAAGCTGATGTCAAAAAAGGGACGATGTTATGCACTGTTTTCCAACTAAATATTTACAACTTGCCTCTGATCACATCTGGCTCATGCAGCACTTGAAAGTGCCTAATATGTAATACTTGTATTGGTTTGTGTGTGTTAGGAGGCGCTTTTGGGTGTCTTTGTGCTCTCAGTGGACAGCTGGCGTTTAGGATCAGTGCATTCCACTGAGATTACACATCTGTATTAATCCCACAGTCACAGAGGGAGTCTGGGAACGACGTTTATGATGATGCTGTAGAGGGCCAGAGAGTGTGAGTAATAAAGACCCATTTAATAAATATCAGTTCCATTATACCAACTGCTGTTTATTGATAAAAATGATACTAAAGCCATTGTACTGCATATTTCAATGAACAGTTTAGGTTTGCGTCATCTTGGCTGATTTTGTCCTAACACAAACATTGGGGTGTCTATGGCACTATCTCAGTTTTTACAGTTGTGGTCGTCATGGGCATGAAAGTCATGGTAATTTGGGGGGTTTTAATGGTTTCTTTGAACTGTTCTTTTTCCAGGCTGGAATGATTGTACAGCATACATCTTTAATGGCTTTTAAAAAACAAGAATTGGGTGCATAAGTTTGAAATTATTTTGTATTTTCTTTTAATCCACACAGGGTCAAAAGTATATATAAAGGCTCAAGTATATACATACACTCACTTAAATATTTTTAATAAGTGGTGCTGAAGGTTCTACAATGTATTTTATACAAACAGGGCCAAGCCCTATTAACTTCTCATTAGTGATCATGATCGATCAATATTCAGAACAACGGAAGTCCAAGGAACTCTGTGAAGCTCTGTGAAGAAGGAGAGCTGCAGATTTACACAAGTTGGGAAGTTCTCTTGGAGCCAGTTCTAAACAACCGTAGATTCCAAGATCATCAGTTTAAACAATTTTTAAAGAAACAAGTTATTCAGATGTGTCACCACTTTTCCAAGGCTGGGAGAAGACCCAAACAGTCACTCTCAGATGAGAGGAAATTGGTTAAGATATTCAGGAACAACCCAGAAACCACTTAGGCTCAAACCTGCCATGAACTGGAAACTGCAGGAACACCGGCGTCGCTGTCCGCAGTGAAGCATTGCCTCACTGTGGACTGAGAGGGTGCTGACCAAGAAAGAAGCCTCTGGTCCAAAATCGACACCTTCAAGCTCAACTGAAATTTGCAGCTGCCCACATGGATGATCCGAAAGCCTTCTGGGGAAATGTTTTATGGTCAGATGAGACAAAGATTGAGCTATTTGGCTACAATGACAAAGGTGGGGCTTTCAAAACTAATAACGCTGTATCAGTTGTCAAGCATGGCGGTGGTAGCATCATGCTCTGTGGCTGTTTTGCTGTTAGTGATATTTTTTCATGGCTACCAAAAGCATCTGGATGCAATTTGCTAAGAGATATTTATCAGACATTAAAGGGGGTGCATGTATATATTTGAGCCTGTATGTACACGTTTCTGTGTGGATTAGAGAAAATTCTAAATAAATTCAAACGTGTGCTCCCAATTCTTGTTTTTTAAAGTCATTAAAATGTGCTGTATCATTCCAACCTGGAAAAAGGAGCGTTCAAATAAATCAGTAAAAGCTCAAAATTGCCATGACATTCATGCCCATGATGAGCCACAAATGTTCCTTTCTTCTTTGCTTCTTGTGATGCTCCAGAACATTTGTTATACCTTACAAAGAATCAGAAGCTTTAAGTACTGTTTTATTTAAAAAAAAATCGGATGTGCTCAGTTTGGTTTCATTGTCGCTGTGTAGGCTATCCCTGCAGCAGGCCTAAACAGTAATAACAGTAATGTTAAGGTGTTTGTGTTTCCTGTAGGCACGCAGTTTACTGTTCCAACTCAATGCAAATCTCAAAAATGCAAAGTCACAAACATTATACCTCAAAATCATATTTTTTTTGATAGGCTCAAGAAAAAAACATATTTCCAGGAGCTCAGCATAAACAGCGTTTTTGTTATTACTGCTGTTTATTTTGTTTGTTTATTGCATTGTTGTGGTGATGTACATAATATTACTGTGCCCTGCTGCCAGTGCCCAAAGTGAAATTTAAATATTGACATATGGATCAATTCTTCCTATCAGTGACGCACTGATTAATGCGTCAGTGATAGGACAGATGCTCAGTTATTTCTGGCTGGCTGCACTTTGGCAGCTGAATTTTGTTTTGCTTGTCCTGCTCCGCCCGCCCCCGAGTGTTCATGTTTTTACCTAGTGTGTGTGTGTGTGTGTGTGTGTGTGTGTGTGTGTGTGTGTGTGTGTGCTGGAGAGAGAGGGAGAGAGAGAGTGAAAGAGAGCGAAGTGCTGGGTCGGTGTACGGCTGCTGTGCAGGAGGTGCAGGCGGCGGGATGCTGACTAAAAAGTGCACAGCTGCACCGGCGAACTGCGCGGGGTATAGACAGCGATAATAAGTAGGATGAGGTATAATCAGCTGTTGTATCGCAGCACATCCATCAACATGCAAGAGTCCGGGCGCATCAAGCGCGACCGTCTTCTGTCCTGACAGCCCGGCGGCGCGAGCTGCACCGTGACGAGACGACCGCGGTCCACGGTACCGACGGGTCGCAGCAGTCCTGCAGACTGGACGAGCAGGTCTGCCTCCGAACCTCATCGATTTTACTCTGTGACAGCCTGGTCGCGTTAATTAGCGTGCGAGAAAAAGAAAGAAGACTGATGAATTTGTGAGATCACCTTTGCGTTCACCTTGGAAATAAAACAACGCACGAAAGGTAATTTCCCCCCCACAACATCAGCGAGCCCGATCAGCCGCTGCCTTTGTGTTTCTGTTGTACATGTGAACCTGTGCTTTGTGTTGTTTTCTTTAAGTCTTTTACCTTTGTAGGTAATTGGAGGTGTCATTCAGACTTGCAGGCTCATGGAGTGAAATGTGTGAAAGGCCCACCTGCACTGTGTTTTGAGCTTTAAAAGTTTCCCTTTGACTTCAAACCTGTGATGACAGCTCAGTGTCGCAGGTTATTACCGCTATCAAGTTAATTTCTCAGTTACAAAGAGGTCCTCATTTGAATATCATTCATTATTAAAAGAGGTGTATAATTTCTGAGTGGAAAGACTTGTAAACAAAATGGAGGGAGGCACCTGTCCTTCTAATGTCAGGCGTCCTCTTCCTTGTGACCACAGGTGTAGATTTCAGGGTTGAACACATTTGGGCCCGCAAATAAAATTATGAAAGGAGCAGAGGAAATGCCTCTAATAGATCTTTTCTCAGTAATACCTTTTTTCTCTCTGTAAATATCAATTATCCAAAGAAATATTAAAATCTCACACCACGCCTGAATATTTTGTGGTAAATGTAATTACTCCACTGAGTGATCTCAGCAAGAAGCTGCAAAGCTTCTCTTCTGGTAATTTGTGCAGGATGACATTAAAAGGAAAAAAGAAAGTCCAACCAAGGAATTTAACAGGCTTCGTATCTGAAGTTTAGAAAAATTGTCATTCTCAGTGACATAGCTGAGATTCCATAAAAACAAATGCACATTTACTTCCCCCAAACAAAAGGCACAAAGTAGCCCGATATTATGCATCTTATATATATATATGTGTTGTCTCAGGAGGGATGATATGAAATGAGAAAAGTTTATATTATTTCATATATATGAAAGTGATACAGAAAGCCTGACAGGCTCACTGTATTATATTCCAGAAGGCCACGGTGAATTGTTATCTGATGCCTGGTGGATTTTTGTGGAGGTAACGTTGACATTTCTACTCTAAACTGATTTTTTTTTTTAAAAAAGGGGGGGGGGGGCACAAATTAGAGCAGAAAAATAACCAGACTACAGGAAATGAAGTGTATAATGCTCAAAATTTCCTACGGGACTAATGCCCCAGGTTAACGTGTCCCTTCCTGAATATTCAAGCGGAACCGACACCTATGCTTGTGACCCACAGCATCTGTTGACATTGTCTGATGTGCTCCATTATCTGCAGCTGTGTCCCATCCACTTTGCTTCCCTTGCGACTGAACTCAAATTTTAAAGTGAGAGATCACATAATGCAGTGTGCAGTAAAGTGTGCAGTTATTCCTTATCTAAATAACCACCAACATTCCTTTCTTTTGCTTTGGAAGAGGGTCAGGGGCTAATTAACTTTGCTTAGCAGCCAGGGTGTAATCCAGGACGCAGCAGTCCTAAAGTTAGTTGCTTAGCCCAATTGCCTAGTCATGATAACATCATCAGTGACGCCATGGGAGCATGATGTGGACAGGTACTCAATATAATATAATGCATTTTCTCATTTTCCACTCACTGCAGGCACTTTTGTTGCTCCTCCACCTGTGCACTGAGAAATGATGTTGCAATTTTGTGTCTTTTTTACATTCTGCAAGCAGTATCATGATTTTTTTTTTCTCTTTCAAACTCTATTATGAAAAATGTCATAAACATGATGTTGCAGGTTGATGGATCGCCTGCCGCCGAAGAAAGCTGACACGGACCCTTGTGGTCCTAAAGTGCAACCTGGAAACTGTTCATTAATTGGAGCTGGTCCGGATTTACCTTCACAACTCCAAACACAGGAAGCACCTCTGATCAGCCCATCAGAGAGGTTCAGGAAAGAGTCTGGATTGAATCCCATGCAGGTGGTAGTTATACCAACAAGAAGGACGGAGCAGATGCAGTCAGGGCAGGCGAAGTCTGCGTCCACTCCAGTAACACTGGCAATCATAAGCCGGCCAAGGCCAACTGCTCTTGGAACTAAACCAAGACAGACCAGAATCTCAGTGGAGCCCTCCAATGAGATAGATTTGATCCCTGTTTGCATCCCAGGACCTCAGAGTGCAAACATCCTCCCACATTCCCCGGCAGAGTCTTTGTTGCCTCCTCACAGTCCTCAGACTCCCCACAGCCCTCAGCCTTACCTGAACCCTACCCCCTGCCTTCCTCCACCTCCACCTCCTCCTCCCCCCCCTCCTCCTCCTCCTCCTCCTCCCCAGCCTTCACCTAACCTGCCCTCCAGCCTCAACTTCAAGCCCAGCCTCAGCCCCCAGCCCCAGAAGACCCCCTCACCTGGGAGCTCAGCACAGAGCCAGATTCAGTCTCAGAAGCCAGGAGGAGAGAACAATGACTTCAGGTGAGAGAAGCAATTCTACTATTAAAAAACATTTTTAGAATAATTGTGTCATTTTTACATTCCGTTTTTTCTACTGTGACTGTTATCCCCTGTTGTGTATAAACATAGCTACAGATGCTGTCCTGCAGTCAGGGCATATAAGAGAGCTGATGTGTGCCAGGCCACGTCACATGAATCACAGCAGCAAATTTCACTAAGAGCTTTTGAACTGACAGACTGACACGGCCACATTGTGTTGGTAGATTTCCCAGAGGCACTTCTGTTGTGTTAATTTATTTATTTAACCTTTATTTAATCAGGAGGTCCCTTGAGATTAAAATCTGTTTTTCAAGGGAGACCTGGCCAAGAAGGTACACCATTACAAAATTACAAATTATAAAATCAAATCTAACATGAATGCACATAAGACGAAGTAAAGCAACTCAAAGTCAACAAGTAAGATAACACAAAATTCTAAGTGCAGTTTATAAATAGCAGTTGCCCTCTTTAGTTACAGGGAAACAGAAGCATTGACGTTTAATGTGCTTTGAAGGTTATTCCATGACCAAGGTGCAAAATAAGAGAACATTGTTCTACCAAGTTCAGAAAAATCCTGGCTACTCTAAAAGGAGCCAATTAGAGGAGTGCAAATCATAGCAGCTGGTTAAAGGTGTTACGAGTTCACACAGATAAGAAGGGAGTTTACCCAGTATGATTTTGCACATCAAAATATACCAGTGCTATTGTCCTTAGGCTTAATGAAGGTCAGGAAACCAGATTATAAAGTATACAGTGATGTGTACCAAACAGTGAATTTAATACAAAATGTAAATAATACACAGAGTCTAGACAATGAAGTGCAGAGGAGGCAGCATGTAAGTAATGTCACCATAATCAAGTACATTTAAGAATGTAGCCTGTGCAAGTGTTTTTCTAACTGTTAAATTAAGACAGGCCCTATTTCAACCTTTAGTTTTTCACTAAGTCCTCAATATGCAACACTAAACGAAAGTCTGTCATCCAACCAGATACCTAAAGATTTGTAAAATGAAGCTTTTTATAGTATATGAAGACCAACATTATCTGAGATCTGGAAGCGATTTTGGGAAAACAACATGAATTTGGTTTTGTTAGGATTGAATGCCAACTTTAAAAAAAAGCAACCTGCTGAATGGCATCATTGCATGGTATGAAGCTCCCGAGCAGCCTGAATCAGAATAGAGACTACTGAATAAACTATGGCGTCATCTGCATAAAGATGCACTTTAGGTTGAGATGTATTCATCTCCATGTTATTAATAAAAAGAGACTATAAGCTGATTTCCAGATTTTGGGGATGATATTAGTCTGGAGACTTTGATTAGTACTAGGCTCAGCAATAAAATCAGCTGCAAGCTTTAGAAGATAGGGATTCAGATTGTTGAGTCCAGATGACTGTTTTGGATGAAAGGAGTTCAAATCTTTACAGAATAGTAGAAATGGGTCCCTTGATAAGGCAGTGTAAGATGGAAAGGACAGGATTTAAACTAGAGCACTGATACTCTGATACATCTGATTCATTGGACTAGCTGGTATAAAATATTTATTTATAAAAGCCCAACAATATTAGCTTTATTATTATGTTCAACTGAGTTAATTGATATAGGTTCAGGCTGGACTGAAGTGGAGTTAGAAGAAGATAATGGCTTTATCTGTCTCCAGAATTTAGAATGGTAATTGAAGGATTTTTCCAAATACATCTTCCAGAAATCCTAAATTTCTTTATAAGAGTGTGCTTATTGCATATTGTCATGAAAGAATTATAAAAATGTTCCTGTACACACTCAGCATCATGTATTACATTAACTCTGCTCATATCACTATTGTGTAAAAATGCCTGCTCTTTAAATTGCTTAAAATACTTTTTAAAGACATAACAAGGATTGAACATCTGTAATTTTGAATTTCTTACACAGGCAATGGCACAGTGATCACTGACATAATAATTACAAAATACTGCAGTGGATGAATATCTGTAGGGTGCATATGCAAGAATAAGATCTAGTAAGATAGATATACCCAGATCTTGTTTTTTACCAATAAAGTCTGCTCATAAAAGCTCAGCTTGAATGTTTAGAAGTGCGTTGATATGAATAAATATGAATGAATTAATAAAAGATGGCAGCAACTTCTACCAGTCCCACAATTCATGCAAAGACACTTTTTTTTTTGCCACGTAGCTCACCACAAATCATATCTGCATACTTTAAATTATGAATAAATGGCTGCTGGAAGAGTGGAATATAAACTCTAATGATGTGCATTTTCCTTTTGTAAATATGCGATTGCTCATTAATGGGATCAAACAGTAGCATGGGCATATATATGAATCATTTAACCCCGTTCACGCGTCTGTGTTAATAAAACCATTTTGTTATTGCAGAAATTGCAAATCCAAATAACAACCAGCAAACTGTGCAGAGGTGTAAAGCTGAAGTGATTTGCTGATTCACTGAGTCCATTTAACCACATTTACTCAAATATTTTTTTCAGGGGGAAAAATGCCAGATATTTGCTGGTTCCAGCTCTTCAGAAAACAGGATGTGTTTCTTTCTCTTGATCTCGTGTTTCTGTTAATCAAACAACTAATAAAATCACCAAGTAATGAAACTCACACTTAGTTGCAGTCTTAATTTCAAAGGATAATTAGCTCCATACTTTCCTTTTCTCTCTGCCAGAACTCATCCACACACAAACACGCACGCACACGCAGGCACAGGCACAGGCACACAGAATACTTAGTCATCACAGAGGGACACAGAGGTGCTCAATTGTGCTTATCTTTTTTTTATATATATATATACACACACACACACGCACACAGAAACCCTGATGAAAGCTCTTTCTCTGAGGATTACAGCATGGATTACGTTTTTGCTTACATTAAAGTGTGAAACTAATGCAGTTTCTCCATCGTTTCTGTCCTTTCAAAGGGTGTACATTGTCACGTGGAACGTGGGATCAGCTGTCCCGCCAGATGACATCACTTCTCTCTTTGGACCAAATGTCTCAGATGGGAGCATTGACATGTTTATCATCGGGTAAGCAAGTAATTCTGCACGGCTCAGCGGTGCCAAAGAGACAGCCGTGAATGCCCACTCAGTCATCTGTGTTCATTTTGATTCTTTCCCTCCTGTTACCCATCACTGTTCTTTTTTTTTTTTTTCACTTTTGACATTTCTCTACTTTCTGGCATCATCCAGACTCCAAGAAGTCAACTCCATGATAAACAAAAGGCTGAAGGATGCTCTTTTCTCAGACCAGTGGAGTGAGCTTTGCATGGACACACTTAGTCCTTTTGGATATGTTTTGGTCAGTAAGGAGTTAAATCTGTTGTCCTTCATAATTTTGCACCATTAGAAATATATATTTTTTCCTGTCTATATCTTATTTTTCATCGATCTCATCTGTTCAGGTGGCGTCGCAGCGAATGCAGGGAGTGCTGCTGCTGGTTTTCTCTAAATTCTGCCATCTTCCGTTTCTCAGAGGTGTGCAGACACAGAGTACACGCACAGGACTTGGGGGATACTGGGTACGTGCTATGAATTACAGAGTGCTGCTCTGAAACCAGCTGAGATTTATGATGTTGCACAATTTGCAGTGGGAATCATGTCAGTTGGGGTCTTGGCAGGGAAGGTAGTGCGTGCGTGTGTGTGCCCGCGCACGCCTTCCTGCCAGCAGGTGCATGCATGCGTGGGTGCATATGTCAGTGTGTGACCTTCCTGTCTGTGTTGATGTCAGCATCACCCCTGGCTGCTGCTGGTGCAGTCTCCTTCTCTTTGAGGTCAGTGCAGCAGCAGGCTGTCTGGCTTTCTGGTTTTGTGACTGGGTGTCGGGGGAAAAAAAAAGCGCCACAACCTTGTCCCTGAGTGCAGCGCCGGTTGATACATGCTGATGCTGCATAAGAGGTCCCTTCCCTTTGAAACTATATGTTTCGTCCTTTCCTGTCACTCTAAGGGGAATAAAGGCGGTGTCAGCGCAAGGATGACTATGTTTGGCCACCCAGTGTGCTTCCTCAACTGTCACCTGCCAGCTCACATGAGGAACCTGGAGCAGAGGATGGAGGACTTTGAAAGCATCCTTCAGCAGCAGCAGTTTGAAGGAGGGGCTGCTACTGGTGTACTAGACCATGAGTGAGTGACATTATTTTTTAAACGAAGGTCTAATTAACTGAAAATAAGTTTTTACACCTATAGAAAATTATACCATTATTCAGTTATAACAATGAACAAATCCCACATACAAATATTCATTAAAACTTTTCTGCTTTGATCTAACCTCTTGAACCTCAGGTGACATGCTTAATTTAACTAGTAATGACATTGTATTAATTGAATCTATAACAGCATAATGCACTTTTGAGACAATGTTAAATTGATTTAGATTGAGTGCCTGTGATCACTTCCTTAAGTAAAAACATGTCTGTTTGCTCTGTTCCCAGTGTCGTGTTTTGGTTTGGGGATTTAAATTTTCGTATTGAAGACTATGATATCCATGTGGTGAAATGTGCCATTGACAGCAATAAGCTGCCTCTTCTGTGGGAGCGGGATCAGGTGAGGCACCTTCAGCATTTTAGTAAAGTATGCACACGTTCACAGAGACAGATGGCTTTTTCTGGAAGGCTTCACACCACCTGTTTGTCTGCTGTTTAATCACAAACCACAACCGGCAGAGGGAGCTGTAGCACCAGAACTTGTGTTAGACTAAAAATAATAATAATCATCCAGGACTGTGGTCTGCTCTGTTTGTCCTTTTCTGTAGCTCAACATGGCTAAAAGCACAGAGTCCATCCTGGAAGGCTTCATGGAGGGACAGCTCAAATTCCCACCTACTTATAAGTTTGATGTAGGCACTCATACCTACGACACCAGGTTTGTTCGGTCATCTCTATCACAAACCAGCTCTGGGAGACCCTGTTTACACTTGGTTTTAAAAGGTTTCTTGGGCAATCAGATCCCAAGTGGACAGTGTAAAAAAAACACAAGCACAAACAGCCACAGTAGCAGGTGTGAATGATATGTATCAGGTCTCCACTTTACTCCACACATTTTAAAACCAAGTGTAAACAGGGTTATTTGTTTTAATTTTTTGAAAGCAAAGCTTCCACCACTTATAACCTTGTGTCTGTTTCTCTGTCAGTACTAAGAAGAGGAAACCTGCCTGGACAGATCGCATCCTGTGGCGTCTTCGCCGCACTGGCTCACCGGTTCCTACCCACAGCGCAGCGCTGCAGCGTGGTCTGACCTCATGGTTGGGTGGGGCAACTAAAGTGACACAGCATGCGTATCGCAGTCACATGGGTTTCACCATCAGTGACCACAAACCTGTTTCAGCCCTGTTTTCACTGCATGTGAGAAAATGTTACCATATGACCTCAGATGTAGCATGTCCTAATTACAGCTCGTTATTGTTAGGTTGCTAAGTTGTGTTTTGTTTAACTATCTCTAACTTATACTCTAGTTTCCATTCAGGGTGGATATGCCTCTGGTGGAGCTGCAGGTAAACAAGGAGTGGTGCAAAGCCTCAGATGCTATAGTCAGATTCACTGTTGCATCAACCTATCAGCGCAGCTCATGGGACTGGGTAGCAATATACAAGGTAAGTCTTAAGAAGATGAATTCTCAAAGGTTTTGTCCCCCAGTGTCAGCACCTACAATTATCTTCCTGCAGGTTGGATTCAGACATCACAAAGATTATCAGGCATATGTGTGGGCCAAAGGGGAGCATGCAACACAGGTGAGCCTTATACTCAAATTCATAAACAATTTTTGAGCTGAACTCAGCATTAATCTGTCTGCTCGTCTCTTCACAGGTGACATTCTCAGAGGAGGATTTGCCACGAGATGACTGTGAATACATCCTGGGCTACTACAGTAACAACACGAACAGCATTGTTGGATTGTCATCACCGATCCAGGTAGCAAACGTTAGAGAAACACATGAATCAGACATATTCCTATTTATGTTATATCCAGGAATAAATACACAGGCGCGCAAGTACAATCGGCAGCCACAGATTCAACAAGGTGCTGGAAACATTCCTCATTTAGAGATACTTTGAATGACCAAAGATCAAAATTTAGCATTCATCTTCATTCTTCTGACAAATGTTGGATTCAGTTTAGCTGCATATATAAAGCACCACTTCACAACAAGTCATTTCAAGGTGCTTTATATTGTAAGGTAAAGATCCTACAGTATCAGACTGAGGACACCAGTGATCCAGTGATTCCCTGTCAGCAAGCACGTGGCAATAGTGGCAAGTTAGAACTCGTGTTTAACATGTAGAGACCTTCAGGCGTAATCAGGATAATCACTCTTTGGACTGGATCTAGAACCAAAGATGACCCGAATGATAAAATAAAATAAGCCGAGAGGAATCATCCCCCGAGTAGGTCAATATCATACCTTGGCTGCAACCAGTAATTATTTGGGTTATTCTTGCTTTCCTTTCAGGTTGAAGCAGTCTGGCTATTCCACTTAAATCACCTTTCTTTCTCATTCTGATGTTCAGCGTGAGAGTGAAGTAGTATCTGACACTTATCCAACCTTTGGACCGACAAAACAAAATGTGTGAATAAGACAGCTGGGCTTTTCAGAGAGAAAAAACATGAATATGTGATTATAGTTAGTCATCAATTATCTGAGTCTAAATAAAGCGATCAAACTGCTGCCAGTATGCAAGCGGTGAAATTATCTCCACTTTTAACTAGCAAAACATCAAAATGCTGCTTGATAAATGCAGAGTGTAATATTTCAAGAGATAATAGGTGCCTGATATCTTTAAGTTAATCTTTTGAATTCAAGAATTACTCTTGTTCTTGGATATTTCTACAGGGTGACATTGTTACTTGAATAAAGTATATTAAGTGTTGTGCTTACATACTTTCTGTCCTCACCAGATCAAGATGCCAGTTCACAGTCCCACTTTGTGTCGCTCCGAGAGCTCTGATGTCAGCTCGGAAGACGACAGCACTCTTGTTCTGCTGGCTCCAAACTCCCGCAGCCCGAGCCCTAAAGCGGCCAAACACCACCATCGTCACCGTCGCAGTCGCAGCCCTGTAGTTCCTGCTCTTTCATCCAATCCCCTCCCTTCTCTGCAGAGCCTCAGCCTCGGCCCTCGCTCCAAAGAAAGCCAGCCGCGAAGCCGCTCTCCCTGCTCTAAGAAGGAGCGGCTGGTGTCCCCCGACGTAGTGCCATCTCCCACTATCAGCCCGCTCAGTCCTCGCAGCCCTGTGTCTCCAGGTAGTGTGGTGACTGCGCCGGAGGCCCTGGTTGCTGCTATCTTAGGTGAAACCAGACCAGCTCAGGTTAGCCCCACAGGGGTGAAACGGATAGGGAAGGCAGGGGAAACAGACACTGCAAAGAAAATAAAGATCAAGAGTTAAAATGAGACCCTGTATGAGGCTAACAAAAGCAATATCCATCCAGAGTCTGATCTGACCCCAGTGTCACTGTGCTCATAGAGGCAGCACGTTTAATGACTCCTAATGTAGTTTGCAAACATTCCACATTGTAGTCCTGCAGATCCCTGTTTCTGAATCTACTATCATCTCATACACTACTACTGTGTGTGTGTGTGTGTGTGTGTGTGTATCCTGGAGTCAAACATGTGACCAGACTCAACAAGTGCTTTTATAGACTCATAAGCTATATCATATGTAAACAAGCATATTGAATGTGAACCCAAAGTTGGAGTAAACCTGTGAACGATATGACCAGATATTATTGACAGCAATATGGATCCATGTAAACAGTCTTGTATCAAAATAAGAAACCTTGGATCACAAGTACTAATGGTATCATAGTTAACAGCAGAGCGAGAGTGTGTGTGTGTGTGTGTTTGTGTGTGAGTGGTTTCGTGTAGACCTTTGTGGTAAACCATAAATATCTGAAACTTTCATTTTGGAGCACATGATGGTTTAAATGTTTGACTCTATAGGTCTTGGACTGTATTCATAAAAGAAGTCTAATGCATCCAAAAGTAGAAAAATCATCTCATTCTATCTGAAATCTACAAGTGAAAACCTGAACATTAAGCCCGGACCATTGCTTTTTGTGGATACAGAACCTGTTCTATGGAGCTCCTCGAGTGTTTAATGTGTTTCTTTGGCTCCCAAGAAAACTGTGTTGTTTCAACTGTTTGAGTGTGCAAATAAAACAAGAACATATGCAAACTAAGAAATGCAGATTATTGGATGACTTCAAACTATCAAGAAGAAGCGTACATTTGCGTGAAGATGTGTGGGCTCACTCAACTCTCAATTCGGACATATTTTCATTGCAACACTGCTTTAAGTGAACAACAGCTCACGACTTCACAAAGTCTTCACATATTTTGTGTGACCAAAGTTCAAAATTTCACGTTTGTCTTCATTCCTCTGACAAACGTTAACAACCGCCAAACTCCCTGGTAGAGTCGCAGGGAAGTGTGTGCTTGACAAGACGAATATAGCACCACTTCTTCCATTCGGATTCTGCAGTAGTCATTTGCAAACTATTAAAAAAATATTTTAAAAAGACAAATGGTTTTAACTGCATCACAGAAACGAGAGATGTTTATCTTTCAAATGGCAATTTTGGGAACTAACCAGTGACTTATTGGTTTCAATTTAATTATATACAGAGCACCACTTCGCAACAAGTAATTTCAAGGTGCTTTATATTATAAGGTAAACATCTTACAATATCAGACAGAGGGCCCCAACTATCCAATGATCCCCTATCAGCAAGCACTTGGCGATAGTGGGGAGGAAGAACTTAAGTTTAACATGTAGGTACTGTTAGGCATAGAGATGGGCAGGAAATCAATAATATGTTAAGACCTCTAATCAATGCACAGCTGTCTTAGACTAAAAAAGTTTTCTACCATGGACTGATACGTCCCTTGCTCTGTTGTTTGTAACCAAGATAATCACTCTTTGGACTGGATCTAAAACCAAAGATGACCCAAATGAGAAACAAAACAAGCCGAGAGAAATGATCCCCTGAGTAGGTCAC
Organism: Cichlasoma orientale; assembly: GCA_034780415.1. Classification (NCBI taxonomy): domain Eukaryota; kingdom Metazoa; phylum Chordata; class Actinopteri; order Cichliformes; family Cichlidae; genus Cichlasoma; species Cichlasoma orientale. The sequence continues at coordinate 175,923 of JAVDPK010001638.1, forward strand.
TACTGCCTACTGCCAGCTGCAGAGTTCATCATACAGTGTGTGTGGTCCTGTGTTATATTAAGTATACCATCACAGTGGATTTTAAAACAAACAATCAAGATTTGACCAAAATGCAGAATTTTAGCTTGAGTTCAAAAGCATTACATAAAATGTTTAAGAATTGCAGCCATTTTTATGCACAGTCTCCCACTTTTAGTAGCTCAAAGGTAAGTGGAAAAAGTCACGTGAATTTAAGTATAAGGATTTTATTTCTAATACTTGGATGAAAATCCTTTGAAGTCAGTGTTTGCCTGAAATCTCGAACCCCTGGACATCACCACATGCTGGGTTTCCTCCTGTGACATGCTCTGCCAGGCCTTTACTGCAGCTGCCGCTTGTTTGTGAGTTTCAGTAACTGAAAAGCTGCTCTATTAGAGCAGGTGAGATCAGGTGACTGACTCACCCACTGAAGAGTATCCAATTTCTGTGCTTTGAGAAACGTGTGCTTTGCAGTATGCTTTGGGTCATTATCTGTTTGCACTGTGAAGCTCTGTCTGATCTAGTTTTGCAGCATTTGTCTGAATCTCAGCAGAGAGTATAGCCCTGCACACTTTACAATTCATCCTGCTGCTTCTATCTGCAGTCACAATGAACACTAGAGGCCCGGTTCCACTGACAGCCAAACATGCCCATAACATTGCCTCCACCATCTTTCTTTTCTTTTTTTTTGCATTTTTGGCCACAGCAGCTTTTATCGGCAGTGTAGAGGGACATGAAGGGGGGGAAGGATACGGGGGAAGACACGGGGCAAATTGGCGACAAGCCGGGACTCAAACTCGCACCGCAATGTGGCATATGAATGTGGTCGCCTGCTCTACCCCTGAGCCAGGCGCCCTGCCACCACCATCTTTGACAGATAATGTGTTATGCCTCAGATTGTGAGCTGTTTCTCTCCTCCTTTATACTTTCCTCTTCTTGTCATTCAGGAAGCACTTGTGAAGCTGTTTTTCTTAACCATGGAAATAATTCTGTCATAATGCACTTCAGTTACATTCTGTATCTTTCAGCCTTTTTGGTGTACCTGCGGTGGCTGGGACATTCCCTTCTTGTTAAAAATGTATCATACATTTGTCTTAGCCACTCCTAAAGTTGGTCCTGTCTCTCTGGTTTTTCAATCCAACTCTGGCCTCCTTGACTTGCAGAGTTCCTACTAACAAGCTTCCAAATGTATGTTCAACACTTCTATATTCTATCTGCTTAATTTGTCATGAATCATCAGGTAACTGGCCTCACCTGGCCATAAAACAATGTATCAGTAATCTGTCCAATCGCATTTGAGCCTCTGAAACTGGGGGGCTTTGTATAAAACTGGTTAATGCAATACTCTTGTTAAACCCCTTGAATTAAAGCTGAAAGTCTGCACTTCAAGCCCTTGTTAATTGTTTGATTTAAAATCCTCCATTGTGACATTTTCCAAAAAACCTATGGACTTAACTGTAATGCGTCTTTCTCTTTAAGCATCTCAGAACATTTTCAGTGCAAATAAGATACATGTAAAACACTATGTACACAGAGCCATAGCACCTATTTACTTCAGACTATCTTTGAGTATGGTGGAGTGGTGGTTAGCACTGCTGCCTCACAGCTCAAACATCTGGGTTCAAATCCACCTTGGCCCGGGCCTTTCTGTGTGGAGTTTGCATGTTCTCCCTGTGTCTGTGTGGGTTTCCTCTAGGTACTCTGGTTTCTTCCCACAGTACAAAGACATGCAGTTGCTGGGGTTAGGTTAACTGGTGACTCTAAATTGCGCATAGGTGTGAATGGTTGTCTGTCTCTCTGTACAGGGTGTGCCCTGTGACAGCTGGGATAGGCTCCAGCCCCCCAAACACACACACATACACATGACCCTGAAGAGGAGAAGAAGATGGATGTCTTTGAGTTATTAGGAAAGTTATCTAAAGAAGGAGATAAAAACAGAATAAAATAATCCTTCACATTGTAACTAAAACCTAATTGCAGATATTAATAATCTGATCAGGATTTATTGCTTCTCATTATCTATCTTATATGTAACTATGAATACTTGTGAGTAATTTCAAACTGAATTTCTGTTATTAGTGTGGCCCTCCTGCAGTGGGCCCCCACACTATGGGAACCACTGCTGTAGACAATAACCTCTTGTCACAGATAAATGCGTTCACAAGCCAGAAGGGATGAAAGCCGCTTTCCAAGTACTAAATACAAGTAAACAGCATGCAGTAGATCTTAGGAGTTCACGCAGTTTTTTATTGTCATTGGCCTTCAAGGATATTTGGCTTTGGCTCCGTGAGCACGCCCCTATAACCACGCCCATGACCACCACATGGTCTGTGCTCCACAATAACATTGGCTGCAGAGCAAAGACTTGAGGTCTGGAGAAGTTGTGCAGATCATAAATGCAGCTGTCTGCTCCGTTCGGTTTTCCATAAACTTGAATCGTGGCTGTCGCTTTGTGTGTATCCGTGTGTGCGTGTGAGAGAGTGGGGGAGAGAGCGAGCAGGTGACCCGGGCGAAGCTATAAAACTTGTCTCCTGGTTTCCATCCAAGCTGTATAAGCAGATATCTAGTCGGCTAGCTTGTTAGCTAAGTGTGGCTAAAATGAACGGCTTAATTAACAGCAGCTCGGGTTACGATGAAGGCTGCTTCCTCTTCACTTCTGAGTCAGTCGGAGAAGGACACCCCGGTAAGTTTTAACTTGCCACTGGCTGGCTGTGAGAAAGTCCTCCCCCACCCCCCTCTTCATGACCATTATAATTAGCCTAGCATCCTGTTAGCCTGTCAAATAAGGTCCGGTAGCACTGTTAGCTCGGCAAGTCTGAGCTGAGTTTATTTAAAAGTTAGAAATACATTCAGCGGCTTATTTGATTGTTTTTTTAAACAGTAAAGTCAGGAGATATTGAGTAAAATGGACATAAACGAGAACTAAACGTGACCTATGTGAACATATGGGAAATGTCAGTAAACTAATGGGTATTTTCTTAAAATTTAGCTAGAAGTCGTATTGAACAGTGCTGTCTTCATTTCGGCTAAACTGAAAAGCTAAATAAAATTGATATTTACATCAGCTTAACGAGAAATATGAATGAAAAAATGGCATGTTCAGGCTCTGTAGAGTTTGGTGAACTGGTGAAACAGTTTCTACAAAGTGTAAAGTATCCCAAACACCTTACAGACCCCACCTGTGATAATTTATACCCAGATGAAGGAAATAGTTTGTGAAACCTCAGTGGATGCTAGAAGCGCCGCGGCTAGCTGCCAAGCTAAAACCGCGTTAGTAAGGACTATTGGTGCTTGTCAATCACATCCACCCCTGCAGTTTTCCTCCGTCAGTTTACAACGAGGTGGTCAGATGTTTTGTGTTTTCGAGTTGAGAGCAGTAAACGTGTTGATTTAGGAATCTTGACTACCTTTCAGCGCTTACCATAGCATAAGTTCGCGCAGGTAATGATGCTTTCTCTTTTTCGGGAATGTTTACGAGTTGTTTTATCCCGCTTTATCGCCACTTTTTAGGCTGCTGTTATGTTACTAATACCGCCCACTCCTCCCCAGCGATAGCTGTTCTAAAGGTCTAAAAAACAAACAAAAAAACATAATAAGCTTAATGAGGCTAGTACCTGTTGCAGGACTGCTTTTGTGTAGGCTGATTCACTGTCAGGACTTACTGGAGCACTGAAGCCACCATTAAAGCGCTGTGCTTTCACTGGCCTGACATTAGTTAGATGTCTTCAATGAAAAGGCTTAAAAGCAGCCAAAATTGAGGGCACGTGTCTTGCATGATATGTTTAATTGCAGAATTATTCAGCAGCTTGGCTCACAGCATGCTAAAGTCTCAGTCTCAGACTGGGGCAGCTCTGTTGCAACAGATAATAGGCTTAGCAGTGCTCCTAAATATAGGTACTGCAGGGGCTACTGCACAACTGTGGGTGCAAAGTATTCACATTAACAATCTTTATAGTTTCAAGACAGGAGACATAGCTGGAGACATCTGTCAGTAACCTGCAACAGTTTAAATGGCCTCACCTACTCTATGAATCTTGTCACACTGGTCCTAAAACTTGTCTTTTTGTAGAAGAGCCGGTAACAGATACTGTGGTTAAAGACCTCCAAATGCCTGGATATAGAGTTTAGGCTGCTCTATGCTACAGTTCTTCTGGCCCAGTATGTGTATGTTCCCATCTGATTTGCGTAGTAATGCAGTAATAGACTAGAGTGTAAAACCTCTTAATGTTTATCATTCTAGTTTGAAACTTGGTTTGTGTATAATCTGTATAATTTAATGTTTTATCTAATTGTATAGTAACATATCAGAAGCTGTCGGTATTTTACCAACAAAACTAAAGGCTTGCAATGAACTGTTGTGCTTGTGTTGCTCCACAGATAAAATTTGTGACCAAATCAGCGATGCCGTGTTGGACGCACACCTCAAACAAGATCCTGATGCCAAAGTAGCATGCGGTAAGTAGGAAAAGAGGGCTGGCCACAGACGCTGTGTTTTACTGAACCACAAGATTCAGTGTCGAAACAAATGTATGCTGACTTGGCCATGTTGCAACAAAAAGGTCAGGGGGCACCCAATAACACTTGGGTTAGTTATAGCACATTTTAGGCCTTTTGTTGATGAATCATTAGGCATTATGCACTGTGAAGTATAGGGACCCAAGGGACATCTATAATGTGTAAATCTGTGGGTTGAAGACTCATGTCAGTCTCATCTAGAAAAGATTGTCTGACATAAATAACCTTCAGGAATGTGAAACTATATGTTTTGACAACACATGCATTTTTCCTCCTTCTAAAGAGCAGAAGTATTTATGGACAAGTGTTTCCTGAAAGTCTGTGCTGCTGGAGGGAAACCTGTTCTCAAAATATGTCCATAACAATATCACATGACCTCTCACATACTGATCATGGGCTTGTAGGTGGTATTGACATATTCAAATGCAGGTTATGGTATAGTTCCAGAAGGATTTGTGGTTAAGATGTACCTAGGATACAAATTAAATCCAGAAGCATAAATCCACAGTTCTAACTAAAATGAGGTCAGCAGCATCTGCAGAGGTACAGCCCCAATAATGCATTTTAATTTTGAAACATCAGCTACTTTTTGGGACCCCCAAAAACGACATTTGTTTTACTAGTCACAATTATTTAGGCTCACATACATATTCTTTAAAATCCTCTTTGTGAGAGTGCTGCTTGGCCATGGCTTCATCTGATAGTGAATCTGTGTCTTTTACTGCCTAGAGCAGTTTCTGCTCGAGTTACTTTCATTATCTCTGCCATTGCTGTTCTTCCTCTGTAGTATCTGTCAAACGATCTGCCCTCTGCTTCCCGTTTGCATTGCCGGCCAGTATAAGTGATTTTTATTTATTTATTTATTTTTTAATATATAAATGAGTTTTTTGATGTTTTCATTTTTCAAAGTTAAGGGGGTGGGGGATGTAGCGTAATGATGTAATTTTTAGTGCTTCTAAAGTGCGCCCTAGTGTGGAGTCTAGGCACAATCATGGCAACAGGTATTAATGAACTATGTTGACTTCAGACTGTTTGCATTATTGCACTTAGTCTCATTGCTCTCGCGGCGTGATTTGTTCTCAGAAACTGTTGCCAAAACGGGGATGATCCTGCTGGCTGGGGAAATCACTTCCAGAACTAACGTGGACTACCAGAAGGTTGTCAGGGACACAATTAAGCATATTGGATATGACGACTCTTCCAAAGGTGAGCTGTGAGTTTAGCTCAGGTCAAAATCTGTGCAGTTATAGCCTAGCCAGCCAAAGTTGTAAAAGTAGTAGAATTATTGTCTGGATGTCTTGGAGAAAATTGCACCACACCTTGAAGTCTAATTAATTTGCTGTGGTTTACAAAAAGATTTGAGTGCTGTCACTCAGGCTTAATAACACTGTTATAATGGAGTCACTAAGGCTGACCAATTGTCTTTAACCCTTTTAACTACAGTATAGTGACGTCAATATTTTTTCCACCTGACACTACAGACTGATCTTGTTCACACAAGACAAATTTAATGGATGTAAAACTTCCCCTAATACTACCTTTATATTGGTGTACTATGATGAAACATCTTACTGAGGCCTAGTTTTGGGGTGTTACAGGCTTTGACTATAAGACTTGCAATGTGCTGGTGGCTTTGGAGCAGCAGTCCCCTGACATTGCCCAGGGTGTTCATCTGGATCGCAAAGAGGAAGATGTCGGAGCTGGCGATCAGGTCAGACGATTCATGCGTTAGTTTAGTCTGCAGTCAAGTAACTGAAGCCAAAAATGGGGATGTGATGTAGTTTAATGTTTTGACCTCTACTCATTGTGATACATGACTGCAACTGTGGCAGGGCCTGATGTTTGGATATGCCACTGATGAGACTGAGGAGTGTATGCCCCTTACCATTATCCTGGCTCACAAGCTCAACGCCAAGATGGCTGAATTACGCAGAAATGGGGAGCTGCCGTGGCTCCGCCCCGATTCCAAAACTCAGGTAAGTAGTTTTACAGTTTGGAGTCAGTTTTAAAGTTGCTGTAAGTGTAGATGGAGGCTAGGTGTTGTTTTTGCTGTTGGTTGGTTTGCTTGTTTTTATCTGTACAATTATTAAATTGGTAAATGGCTGCAACGCTAATTGTGACTATATTGAATAGGTTTAGACAGTATTTGCATCTGGTATTTAAGTGTAGTTTGGATGTTGAGTTGGCTTTGAAGTTTGTAAACAAAGTGAAATCTTAATACTTCGTGTAATGAATGAATTTAATGTTTTTATTTGGTGTGTTTTAAAGTGTTTGGCGCCCTCTGTTCCTGTTTTGGTAAATTTTGAAGTAGCCACTTAAGCTTACTTTTGTGTGACATCACTGATTGGTTTCTGAAGTTCAGGTTTGAAGTCGTGATGAGCATTTTTGCCAGTTTGGGGGTGTTTTATTATTATTATTATTATTATTATTATTATTATATAAACCAGATGTTAGGAGAGAAGGGGGCAGGTCTGACAGTGAAGCCACACTCTCATTGGCTAACAACTTGTTGATCTGAAGTCTTTAGACAAAGACTGTACCATGGACAATACCTCTCTGAAGGAAGGTATGACCAAGATTTACAAAACTGTTCGAAAAAGAGCAAATGAGACCATAAACCAATCAGGAAAGTGTTTCCATAGAGCAGTCTTCTCATAGGCCAGAAAAATTCTCATGCAACATATTGATAAATGGGCAAGAAATTCTGTGCTGGAAGAATCAGAATATTTTATTGCCATTATGCTTAAACCACAATTATATGCAGTCCTATTTAGTGCAAAGAAAGCGATTTAACTATTTTAAACTTTTATTCTATGTACAAATTTTTTTTTATAATGCAGTATAAAAAATATAAATAAATATATATGTACATGTATGCATGTGCTTGAGTTATTTACACCAGTGTTGTTTTTGGCAGCCATTTTAGTTTTAGTTTTAGTTTTAGTCTTTTGGACGAAAATGCTTCTTAGTTCTAGTCAGTTTTAGTCATTTCTAAATGTGATCGTTTTAGTCCAGTTTCAGTCGACGAAAACTCAAAAGGTTTTAGTCAAGTTTTAGTCAGCTTTAGTGGGAAAAAAAGAAGAAATTAATTATTAGTCTTTACAAATTAATTTGAATAATTAGTGGTAACAGTGGAAACAATTACTCCAAAAATGC
>JAVDPK010001638.1:191001-208896 GCA_034780415.1 Cichlasoma orientale
TTTTTTTTTTTTTTTTTTTTTTTTTTTGCACCCCTGCCCCCCTGCCCCCCCCCAAGATGAGTTTCCCTCTTCAGTCATTCTTACTGTCGAGTGTGTTTGTTGTTGACTTTCTCTTAAACTGTTGAAATAAACTGCGCCCTTGCTTTGTGCTTATAGGCTGTCCTTGTATTTCATGTGGAGGGCTTACTATACCGCTTTAGATGAAACTTTCTCATGCATTTTTAAGTAAAAGCAGAAGTGGGCCTTTGTTGGGGACATGGCAAAGAGCATCACTTCCTCAGGCGGAAATGGTTTCTATTTGTGCTTCACTACTGCTTCTGCCAAATTGATGATTTAAAAGTAGTAACATTAAAATGTGTGTCCTACACTCAGCAATCGGCTTTAAGACCTTTTCTCTCACTTGACTTTCAAATCTCAAATACTCCTCTACTACATGGCAAATGATGACTCACTTTAATTGAGCTCATGTGTTAAACATTACAAAAACATTCTTTTATTAAAGCTGATAAAGCCAGGAAACTTGATAAATGATTGGTATAAAAATAAGATGCATATGCAAAACAGTGAATTTTAACCTTGAGCCAGTTATTATACTTATTCTGTCACAATTCTTTGCAACTGAAGTAAAGATCATCCTTAAGCACATAATGTTTATGTACCACAAAATGCAGTAAGAACTCCAATCATGATGCAAAAGACTTAAAACGATGCACATGTAGAACTGCAGTGTCCATGATGACTCATATTAGAGCTACCTGCAAAAGACGAAACTGCGTTATTTGAGGTAGATTTTTTTACTTCCTTAATTTCGCACGAACTGCGATCTACAATTTCACCCACCTTAACCCTTTAGATGGTGGTGTACTTCAGAGGCTTCCAGGCAAATTTCTGACAGTAGAATAGAGTCTGCACAGAGTAAGGCATGCATCAAATGTAACCACTCTCAAACACCCGAAGCTAAACGGGTGGATTCATTTTAATAGCGGTTTACTTACTCCACATTTGACGGCGGTCCTTATGTCTCTGCATCTGTATGTTGTTAGAGTGCATGGATCTGGAGGTTTGAAGCAGGAAATGGATACAAATTATTTTAATAACTGATTACTCAATGTTTCGATGATTACACAGACAAAGGCGGCATTCAGTTTAGAGCTACAGTTTCCCCTTATGCAATACTGTGATGCATAAATGAAATAGAGCTGCAGTTAATGAGTACAATGAGACTTTATAACACATGGACACCCTGGTCTCTGGACATATTATGTACAACGCACGACAGGCTAAGTAATGAATCACAAAAGCTCTCTGCAATGAAAACAAGAGAACGAACTGACCCACAATCAGAGACTCTTCCCCTTTACAGAAGTGCATGAGGTGACAGATGGCCTGAGGGGTTGCATGCGCCAGGATCGCATCCAGCACTGTCCTGGTGACCTTGTCGATCACAGTCTCACACTGGCTGCGGTATTTGGAGGGCACAATATGACAGATCTCCTCCAGCAGCTTGATCACGGCCTCCTGTAGAAGGAGGGGCAGGATAAAAATTTTAAAAAAAGCGAGAACGATTACTGCGAGCAGTGTCTGGCGTCTGCACGCAGCACAAAGAAGTGTTGTTTACACAGTGCACATGAACGATGTTTCACCTCCGTTCTTTCTTTAGGAAGCAAACTCTCCAGTGTCTTGATAAGGAAGGTGCAGAAGGAGCATTCAATTTCGGAGTTCACCTGATTGACACACAAATGGAGAGTTAAGCACAAAGTGGTTCTTTTCCAGAGTGTTTTTTTCTAAATTGTAGATACTCACATTATCACTTCTCACAGCAGCCTGAATGGCCTCATTAGCAAAATAGCTGAGCATCCGCTCTTTATCACAAGAGCTGCAGAGCCCGAGGAGTTTGCAGACCTCTGCTGGTTTCTATGGAAAATAGAACAATGTGTGTTTATTGGCCTCTCAGTAGCATCAGAATGGCTCCCATTACTGTTTCAGTCCAGTCATTAATGGCAAACTAAAGGATTCATCTAGTCTCTGATTTCTCAGACTTACCAAAATGGCAGTAACAAAGTTGATGGCCAGTGGGAACAGCTTCTCCACCTCTTGCTTGCAGAGATTGGCAGTTGGTCCAGGCAAAAGTGCGCACACACTTTCAATGTCGTTCATGATCTTTTTCTGCGCAGAACAAAGAGATAAGTCAGATTTTTGACTTAAGGACAGGTGGCTCATTTTCTTCTCAGCTAAAAGCATCCAAAAGTCAGTTTTTCATTGCTTTATTTGTTCTTACTGAAACCTTTAATTGACATAAATTTGACATGCAGAAGAAATCAAGTGTTCCACAGGTAAGAATGAAGTGGGCGAACAGTGGCTTATATATCCTAATGAAACAAGTTTTAATGTAACTCATTTGTATTTAATTTATTTATTTAAGTCTATCTTCAGGTTTACCTGAATTTACCTGAGGCCTTAAACAAACAAACAAAAATGGCCTTGGAGTGCTTTGGATGCATAGCTTCAGTAGAATATAAAAATCACTAAGTTGACAAGGGAACTGAATCAGTACCATTCCGTTTTTTGATGTTTTCTGTTTATAGCAGCAGCCATTTACACTTTGTTTACTGTGGTGATGTAGTGGTTGAGAACATGGCATAACATAAAAATGTATTGCTTTGTTTACATATTTCTTCACATTATTTTATTTTGCCTTTTGGAGATAAATAGTACTGTGCAAAAGTCTCACGCCACCCTAGTTTCTTATTTTGTTTCCAGACTTTCTTGTAATTTTTTTTTAAAAAAGTGGTCTTGAGCAGTCGTTCTTCAGCTTTCTGAAGATCTTTCAGTTTTTCTTTGGCTGCTTTTTCACTTATTTTCAGTCCTGTCCTTGTACCTGACCATCTTCTGCTGTTTTTGTTCAGCCACTTAAGAGTAACTCCAGATATAATCAGTGCATGCTGGGAAATCACAATTTCCAAATCTGATTATATTACCTGATAATGGTATTAGAGGACTGGAAAAGAAAATTTTATGCTTCAGTTTTGGAAATAACCCCTTCCATGCTCAGCATACTGAATACTGGATGGTTATTACAAAACATCAAAAAGAATTATGGGTACTCTCAGCAGATTTTAAAAAATTATCCTCAATAGAGTCAGAGGTGTGGTCACTGAACTTCAGGGCACACCCACCAAAATCTGCTTACGCTCTCAAGTCTGCTTAAATCGTATAAAGATACATCAATATGTCCTATTTAAGTTTCTTTAAAAAAAAAAAATTACAGTGTGGATTCCATAAGAAATGATTAAAATGAACCATTTTCTGCATAATAGTTTCACTGTTGATCAATGCTTGTATGTAAAGAGTAATGTACAAAATGTACATGGGTACATGAAGGTCCCACAAATGTTTTTTTTTCCAGTTGCATAGATAACCCATACATCATTATCAACTATCATCTTCAATCAGATTATAGATAATCAGGGTTAAAGGTGCTTTTGGTGCACAGGCCTCCCAAAAAGTGGGTGTCACCCACTCAGCATGGAAGGGGTTAATCTGAAAATGAGGCATAAAATTGTATTTTCCTCTCACCTAACAGCGTTATCATGAAATACAATCAGATTTGGAGAGTCGTGCTGATTTCATTTTATCTGGAGCTACACTTAACACGTAATCATTCAAGCATCAAAAAGCTCCGTAACTTAAGGGATGAACTAGTGTTGTGTCGACACTTAACAGGCAACTTAGCAACAATCCAGTTTGAATTTTATCTTTAGGCACTTTGTTGCTAGCAGCCTGTCACAAAAAAACGTAATTTGTTCCATTTCTTTAGTTGAATCTATGAAAAATGCCCAAGACGACACAGTTTGACAGGCATAAAATTGTATGCAGCATGTCTTTACAATGTTTTAGGAAACTTGACAAATGGTGCAAAAAAGGAGAAGTGGCGGTCCTAAAATAAAAAACCACATCACATGAAGTGATCTGAAAGTAACAGGAAAAAAAATCATGCAAAGTCCTGACACGGAGCCCGAGAGATGCGTCTGGCCCTTCAGTTGATCATCATCTAAATTTTGGGTTTGATATGAATGGAGGAGGTCAGGAGAAGCGGTACAACAGCGAGTGTCTACAGCCATCTGTAAAACACGGTGGAGGTTCTGTTATGGTTTGGAGCTGTCAGTGGTGCTGGAGATCTGGTCGAAATTGATGGAATTATGAAAAAAAGTACAGTCCAATTGTGATTAGTAACCGCTTCATTTTTCAGCATGACAGTGATCCCAAACACACTGCAATGCAGCAAAAGCATAAAACACACACAGTGCAACACTATCAGTCATGGATTGTTCTGTTCTCTCTTGACAAAGAACAGAACAAAAGGCAGCCAATGCTAGTAGCAGTTATTTAGGCTTTTAGTTTTTTATTATTAACAGTGTGCACTGAAACTGATGCTGATGTGTGGCTGTGGCTCAGGAGGATGAGCAAGGTTGGTGGTTTGATCCCTGGCTGCTCCAGTCTGCACGCCAAAGTATCCTTGGGCACGATACTGAATCCCGAGATGCTCCAGATGAATTCCTCAGTGTGTGTGTGAATTTTAGATAGTAAGCACTGTGGTGTATAAGAATCAGTCCATTTACCATACAGAGATGAGTAATTGTGAGCATTGGTATTATTTAGGTGTTAATTACTTGGAGTTTTTAAGATAAAATGTGGATATTGAGCAATGCCAGATTTGTATTAAACTAAAAAAATTCAGATATTGATATATTTTTGGGCAATATTTTTTAGTATATCTATATTATTCTGTGTTATTTTGAAAAAGAAAACAAGGGGGTGTTAACAATGCAACAATGTTCCGTATTTCATGAAATAAAAACACTGCTTGACTCCACCATCCACTCAGCTCCTCTTTATTCTATTCCGCTCCACGAGCTGCAGACACTAACTATAATATAATGACACTCTTTCTAAATTACTCCGAGCATCCTATCCTGCATTGTGTTCTGGCTGTATTAGAAATGTTTGGCTGAAAATAATAATGATTATTTCTGTCTTTGGAGGCAGAGGGAACACTCTTTGAACCAGATCAGAACAAAAGAGGATCTTGGAGGTCAGGCAAGGAACAAAAAACCCACTGAGGAATTTCATTTCAATTTTTCTTAGAAAATAGGAAGTGTCTTGGCACCAAAAATATAAAGGGAACTGGTTACAGAATATTTGCATCTCTGGAAGAATGTGTTTCAGCTGATAAGCTTATGCTTGCAGAAAAATAAAATATTCATGGAATTTAAAACATTTCATTTTCTTTATTCAGCCACAGATCTTGTACTTTAATCTTGGCCTAATGTGGGCTTAGACAATATTGATAATATTATCGGTGAACAAATTTGAACACTCAGGAATTTGTTTGCGGCTCACTGCACCAATTGTACTCACCTGCAGGTCTGCATTGGAAAGCATATCAACAAGGAGCTCAAATATTTTGGTGCAGTCCTGGCAAACATCTCCATTCTGAATGAAAACCAAAGTCACAGAATGAAAATAAATACTCTGAATCTGTGTTATCACACACACACACACACATGCACACACAGGTGCCAAATTCAAGGTTTTTGCATGGTTGAGATCTCTGTGCATCGTGAACAGTGGTAACAGAGCTGGATCAGGTCCAGTAGATTCAAAACTAAAACACTCGCTCTATCTTCTGAAACTCGAGGTGTGAAAGCAGACTTCTTTATTTTGAAGAAATGCAAATCCTAGTTCTCAACACTGCGCGCCTACATTTGTCACATTTACTCGTGACTTCACTGTGAGTGGCGCTGAAGTGTCACACAGTCCTCTAGTGTCATTACAATTCCACCCAAAAGCATCTGATGCATGTTAAAATTTTCCAAAACGTCTTCACGATTCAGATGGAGTTTATGTGAGTTTCTTCTTTATCATCAATTTCAATTTAGAAAAAATAATAAGTTGCTCTCAATAATAGATTTTTTAAAAATCTATAATTTAAATATAGTTTGATTGCAGGAAATTACTTACGTTTAAGTCTTCAGGGCTGCTTTCCAAACCATTGCTGCTGTAAGTCAAGGCTGCAAGAGCAAATTTTTCTTAATAACTCTCATTGTAGTTTATCGCATCAGTTGACATGTTCGCTTTACACGTAAGAATTTATTTATTATCTAATTACAATTAATAATATTTTATTGGCTTACCACAGCCTTGGAGAGCAATGGAGAGAAGCAGGGCAAGCGTGAGCAAGGCCATCGTCTGTGAATCGCTGAAAGTCTTCTGATATCTGTGGGTGAACTGCAGAGCAGCTTATATCTGACCCACCAGCTGTGGCCCCCACCAGTCAGATTTTTTCCTTAAACTTATTCGATAAGCTCTTTTCAGCTTTGCAGAACAAATTTTTTTTCTCTCCTCCTCAATATGGTAACATTAGTCAAGTTTCATATCCACTTCCTCACACAAAGATGCAAAAACAAGTCATTGTTTTATCTGTCAAGAGATGTGTTTGCATATCTGCTGTCGTTACTGAAACGCCGTCGTACCCTGGTCCCCGCTCTTTATCGCTCTTTCTTTAAAACTGCACTTTACAGTATGTCTCCCCATGCTGAGGTTAAGAATCAACATATCTAATCCAGATTCTGATCTCAGTTTGCATTTGACAAACACAAATGGGAGAAATGATCCTCCTGCCTTAAATCAGTGCTTTTAGATTTCCAGAATCTGCATCATATCAGCAAATAATATAAAACACGAAGGAATTCACCTAAAGCTAAGCATTAAGCTTTGATAACATATCTCTGTTTGTAGTTCATTCTTAAGTTTATTTATACATTTATTGTCATGTACTGCTTTGGCAGGCAAGGCAGAGGACCCCAAATTTATTTATACAGAGAAAATTCCAGCATGAAAAGTATTTGCCCCCTTCCTGATTTTTTTTTAACATATTTGTCACACTTATATGTTTCAAATCATCATCATCAAAAAAAAATTAACATTAAGCAAAGACAACCCAAGAAAATACAAAATGCAGTTTTTTAAATGATGATTTCATTTATTAAGGGGGAAAAAAATGATCCAAACCCATCTGGCTCTGTGTGAAAAAGTAATTCATAATTAACTGTGATTAAAAAAAAAAGCCAGATGAGAAACAAAGTCATTGATATCTGTCAGTCTGAAAAGTGTTCAAATCCATTTCTAAGGTTTTTGGGACTCCAGTGAACCACAGTGAGAGCCATTATTCAATAAACTTGGAACAGTGCTAACCCTAACCCAGGAGCGGCCGGCCTACTAAAATTACTCCAAGAGCGCATCGACGACTCATCCAGGAGGTACCAAAAGAGCCCAGAACAACATCTAAAAAACTGCAGGCCTCACTTGCCTCAGTTAAGGTCAGAGTTCATGATTCAACAATAAGAAAGAGACTGGGCAAAAATGGCATCCATGGGAGAGTTCTGAGGAGAAAACCACTGCTGACCAAAAAGAACACAAAGGCTCGTCTCACATTTGCCAGAAAACATCTCCCAAGACTGCCGAGATAAAAGCTGACCTTTGAGTCCCGCTACATCTGGCATAAAACTAAAACAGCATTTCATAAAAAGAACATCACACCAACATCAAATATGGTGGTGGTAGTGTGACGGTCTGGGGCTGCTTTGCTGTTTCAGGGGCTGTAATCGATGAAATCAGGAATTCTGCTCTCTACCAGAAAATCCTGAAGGAGAATGTCCAGCCAACGAGTCGTACCCTGAAGCTCACAAAAAGCCAGACTCTTGTCTGCTGGTTTCAACCCTTAAATTTCAGTAGGTTCCTGTTCACTAATTTGTGCAGAGAGGTCCAATTTGTCGCGTAGCTTTACTTTATTATTTCACTGACTGCCACAGAAGATAACCACATGACCACAGTTTTTGCACTGTATTTTGTATCACCTGTATTTCCGTATATTCATACAATGACATGTTCAGCTCAAAATAAAATGTTAGAGGAAGGCAGCACGAGGCTTAAGTGACCGAAAATTGTGACACTAGTTCCCTTTCTTGCTTTTGTTACTTTCAGTGTGTTTACATTGCAACAGACAACTGGTCATTAACAGCTCAGATTACCTGAGGTGCCTGAGATAGATAAAATTATAAAATACAGGAAGTTCACAGACTGATTGATGGCAGAAATGCACAGTACCCTGAGTCTTTTTTTTTTTTTTATTAACGCAAAACTGTTGAAGTTGTTTCTTTATCTACATCCCAGTTTAGGAAATTAGAATTTAGATAACCATGAGTGTGAAGCTATTTAGTTATCGCAACTTAAGAAGGAGTTTCTACATGGGCGTAATGGATTTGGCTGGTTCAGATTCAAAATGAGTGAATATTTGCAAAAAAAAGGTTTATCCGTTTGAACATCTTCAACTCAATATAGGTTGAAAAGGATTTGCAAATCAGCGTATTCTGTTTTTATTTATGCTTTAACCCACATCCCAACTTCATTGGAATTGGGGTTGTACAACTGAGGCAAGTTCACCCGGACGCAAAGGGAGATCTTAAGCTTCCTGTTGTTCTTCTCCAGCTGTTGTGATGGTATGAGTGTAGCCTGTTGTTGTAGTTGTTGATTAATGCTCGTGGATGGTGTTTCTAATGTCAGTTCATGACTGTTTGGTTCAGTTACCCAGTGACCAGTAGGGTGTGTTGTGACACACATATACTTGACACTGATCCTTTATCAGTTCTTAGCGTGGGCGTGGGCTTTGATAAGAATGGCTTTTACTGAAACAATTGACCCTGGGGATGAATTACCCATTGAAGTCGTGTGAGCAAATCCAGGAAAACCAGAGCTGGAAGCACGCGAGGTGTTTATGTGAGACAGTACACCGGGCGCAGAGATAGACAGCGGTGACCTCTGGTGGGTGAAACATTGAAGACTCAGTGAATGACTGGAAGGTTTAATTATTACTGTCTTCAGATAACAGATAAGTATCTTCGGTCATTGCTGATGCGCTGCCAGTAAAGGTTAGAAACCCTGGCAAGAAGCCAGTTGTCAATATTGCCAGAAACATGTTGTTCCCTGTGATTATTTTTCTGAAATGTGGTTTTCTTAAGAGCTTAATTTGAAAAAATCAATGAAAAATATGAAATAATAATAATAAAAATATAAAGTTAAGACAGTGAAACATTACACAGATAAATAGAAAACAAAATTTGAACAATGAAAACAGAAAAAACACAGAAGAAATGAACAAAAAGGAAACACAAGCAATTATGAAACGATCAAAGGACAAGAAGCCCTCTGAGAGCGCAAACCTCCACCAAGGCAGCTCACTCTCTGGGCACAAATTACTTTTAAGCTGATAGTTAAATATTTTGTATGTATTCATTTTGTTTTCTTTATTCTTTTTAAATGTACTTTAGGAAGTTTGTAGAGCAGTAAAAACAACTGCAGGCTTCTGTTATTTGCCCTGTTGAAACATATTTTAATATACTTGACATAATTTTGAGTATTATTATTATCATTGTTGTTATTATTTATTTATGTGGATTCTTTCGCTTGATAATACTTTCTTGAAGATATAACGCATTTTGGGGTCAACTTAAAGGCTGTGACACGATATCTGGATGCAAACTATATACCCCCATATACCAGTTATCATTTCCTAAATGTTGCCAATGCAAACAAAGGTAGCAGAATTTGAAGCAGAGTTTTAAAGATAAAAGACTTTTTATGGACATAAGTTCGTGTCATGTCCTGGGCCGGTGGCCCAGTGTTTTATGTTGCATGGGTATAGTTCTGTTTTGGTTGCAGCCCTTGTGTTCCTGTCTCCCTGTGTTTGTGTGAGTTGACTTCCTGTTTTACTTTGATAGGTTTCTGGTCTTTGTGCAGTGTGTTTAGTTTGCCTTCCTGTCTCCCCAGGTGTTCCTGATTTCCCATTACCTGCTGTGTGTATTTATTGTTTGTGTTTTCACCTGGTCCTCGTCGCGTCATTAGTTATTCTCCGCTGTCGTAGTTCCCTGCCTTCTGTGTTTCCCTCCGTGACGGTTCTCAATAAACCTTTGCATTTAAGTTCCCCGTCAGTGTTTGGTGTTCTGCTTTGGAGTTCTCCTTCCTGCCTGCACAGTGGGGAATCTTGACAGTTTGCCCTTATGTGATCATGAAGAGGAGGTAGAGGTCCAAAGTAACCTGAATTATTGCTTTATCTGCAAAAGAGGGCTTTTGTTTTGTTGGTGGATCCAATCATTATTGTCATGCACGCAGCAAATATATTTCCATCCACTTTTCTAAAACCAAACGCTGGTTTAAAAGTCAGAATCAAACAGTTTCTGATTACAATCAGTAATTGGCTCTGTGCTGGTGCTACGCTGACCTTTGCAGACACGTCTAGCTGTAAGGTCTCCAAATCTGTGGAACAACTGGAAATGTAGGCAACTCCTGTTCATGCTTATGCTTGTGTTGGTTTTGTGTTGCTTTAATTCTGCACAGATGGCTTTAATTCAGTGTGGGCAAAGCACGTCTCTGCAGTGAAGTGAAATTGTTACGAAGAGAACGGTGCACTGCAGCCATTGTCTGAGCTTCTCATCTGAGCAGTTTTAATCTGTTGTTTTCCTCACTTGTTCCTCTTTGCGGTTAACTCTGCTGTCTTTGTTCCCTTTCATGTCCTGACTTAGTTTTCAAGTAATCACACGGGTGATTTCTTAATTGTTGTAACTGTTCTAACTGATTACTAATTGGTATTCAGTGTCAGAGCACAGCGAGCCCTAGAGGAGGCAAGTCAACAACAGTGGGAAAAGGAGGGTTATTTCCAGGATCAAAATGGGCCTTTGCAGGCTGACTACCTATGTAACCATAAATGGTCTGCATATTGCATAAATCTGCATTGCATGCATTTTCCTCAGAAAACAAGAATGTAATTTATGTTGAGTAATCAAACGGTGAAAGTTCCTTTCCCAAAGCCTCTTTTGAACTCTCTTGCATGTAGTGAGCAGGATTGTGGCCTGTTTTGTTTTGTTTTGTTTTATAATTTGACACCTTATTTGCTTGTTAAATATTTTTCCAAGAATTGTCTCGAAAGGCTGGTAAGAAATGCACATCACTATTCTCACTGTGAAATGTATCAGCCAGACGGTGTAACATTGTTTCCATCCCAAACCTATCATCTCATGACCTGGTGCACCAGTACTGTTGGAAGGTGGTCCCTCCTGCAGTCCCACTGCCAATTAGTTGTTAACTTGTGCAGTCAGAAATACACGTACCCTGAGAGTAATAACTTCTTTTTATTATCAGTTGTTTATGGTTGATCTGGCAGGTGATTCCAAGTAGGTCACTGCAGTTGGATTTGTACGCCGTGAACTAAAGCAGAGGTGTATACTGGAGTGAAAAATGATCAATCTTTTCAATGCTCTTCTGTTTCATTATTCAACAAACTTCCTCCTGAGCATGAACTCAAGTAAAGAGAATTTAAAGGTTGCTGACTGATATTAATAGAAACACTTAGTATTGTGTTCCTACTGTCCAAATAAAAAGGCTGGAATTCCGTGAAATATTACATCACCCGTTGTTTCAACCCATTGTTTTTCTTTCTCTGAGGTGCTTTTTCTTTCTGTATTTGCACAGCTTGTGAAATCACTTTGGCATTCTGCACTTTTCTGCTTCCTCCAGCCTCACAATTTGTGATGCAGTCAAGCCCATCTATTCGTTGTGAATCACCGCATGGGTAAATGAATACTTGATTTAATATATACATTATCTTTGTATCGAGCTCTCTCTGTAGCCGTACACATCTCTGTGTACACTCACTGGACCCCTTCTGTCTTCTGAGCTGCCTGATTTCTTTGTGGCACAGATTCAACAGAGAAATTTTGGTCCATACTGACATGATGGCATCTCACAGTTGCCGCAGATTTGTCGGCTGCACGTCCATGCTGTGAATCTCCCGTTCCAGCACATCCCAAAGGTGCTCTGTTGGATTGCGATCTGGTGTTTACTCAGGTGGGCCGTGGTGTTTAAATGATACTAATGGCCACAAAATGTGCCAAGAAAGTATCTCTCACACCATTACACCACCAGCAGCAGCAGCAGCAGTGAACTGGTGATGCAAGGCAGGATGGAGCACAGTGGTGAAGTGGAGCTTTTATTCTACTATAATTTGTAGAATTTTTTGAATTGAGCATTTTAAATTGTAAATAATGATGCAGACTCACTGTGTGTCTTTTAGCTTCACAAGACACATCAAAACGTTTCATTACAGAGTTGCTGATATCCAGTATAATTAGATTAGAGATTAGATTAGATTAAACTTTATTAATCTCTTTGGGAGGGTTCCGTCAGGGAAATTAAAGTTCCAGTAGCACTTTTTACACAGGCACACAAATAGAGATACAGTTGGAATATTGTCAGATATACAAGAAATATACAAGAATATACAAGCGAGAGAATAAATAGATAAATAATAAACTAAGGTACAACAAGACAAAGAAGATGTGGAGTGTCTGACAGATGAACTGATAGTGTACCTTGATACTGTTCATTGTCCAGTACTACTACTACTTTATATTGCACTGTGTTTATGGTGTTTATGGCCAGGCTCAGGCTGCTGCTCCGTCCTTCCCCCCCTCTGTCCTCCTGTTACCCCTCTTTCCCCCAGAAAGGAGTTGTACAGTCGTTGATGGCGTGAGGGACAAAGGAGTTCTTCAGTCTGTTGGTCCTACACTTGGGAAGCAGCAGTCTGTCACTGAACAGGCTCCTCTGGTTGCTGATAACAGTGTGCAGAGTGTGACTGGCACCATCCATAATGTCCAGTAGTTTGTCCATAGATCCTCTTCTCTGCCACCGTCATCAGAGAGTCCAGCTTCATGCCGACCACAGAGCCAGCCCGCTTGATCGGTTTGTCCAGCCTGGATGTGTCCTTCCTGGTTGTGCTGCCCCCCCCCAGCGCACCACGATGTAAAACAGGACACACGCTACAACAGTCTGATAAAACATCTCCAGGAGTTTCCTGCAGATGTTAAAAGACCGCAGCCTTTAATATCTTTAATACTGTTTAATAAATGTCATCATATTCCCTGAAGCTTTGGGTAGTGACCGAAAGAACGAGATCATGGATTCTCTCTGAAAATGGATGGATTCTCTGAATATTATGATTTTGTTATTATATTGCTTCTGTAAGCATCCCGGGTGTTAAACAGGTTGATATCCAGTTGATCAGAGTTTCCAATTCCAAGAAGCAAAGTCAGGGTTTTCCCGAGTTTTCAAAACGAGCCCTCGGAGGGTAAAGCAGTATTGGTGCATGCATAATCACAACAATGAATCTGTGTTACTTTACTTACAGTAACAGAGGTCTATGATTTTCCTCTCACTGCTGGCCATTTGGAAAAACAAATATCTATTTTATGATTAAGCAAATTAAACCCCACTTTTAAAAACTGTCCACAAACATTTTAATCTAAAGTCCCGTTGCCGATTTTTTATATGCAAGAAAAACCCTCAAATGCATTCACTTTTATAAAGAAATGCCCAGCTGGCTCATGTGTGCCACTTTGTGCTCACATATGCTAACCTGAGTCTATTTAGCTATAGCTGTTGAGAGACAAATTCAGAAAACAAACGCAAGCAGGGTTACTGTGGTTTAAACATTAGCAGGACGTGATAAAGATCGCTTTTGTGGTAGATGAAGATAAGATTTCCTGCATGCTGGAAACTCCTTTTATCAATACGAGTCTGAGAATTCATTGTCTACAGTTCCAGGTTCGCTATTTCCTTATTGTGTTTATAGTAAAGGTGAGTTTTTTGGTGTGTCGTTCAGCTTCCTTTGCCAGGGGAATTACACAAATTACCAAATGAACAAAGAGGCATTGTTCACTCTCACAAAGTGATCATAGACAAAAGTGATTACATTAAAAAAAAAAAAAATCTTTAATTTTACAGCGTCTTCCTGTGACTGTGCAGTTTTGTTGCCAGATTGTAAAGGCAGAACTTCCAAACTGTGCGTTCAGGTCTAATACAAACTTGTGACCTAGCCCTGTGGTGAAATGTGATTTCTTGCTAAACCTTGAAGTTAGTTAACAGCATTTCAGTCGTTGCTGTTAATTTCTGCTTTTTTACTTCCTTCAAGACAGATTTGGACACAACTGCAGGAGCAACTCTTAAGTTAACGTTGCAAAAACAGAGATGTTATCACAGAAAAATATTTATTTGGTACACCTGTTCAACTGCTCGTTAATACAAATATCCAATTATCCCATAACATGGCAAAAACTCAGTGCATTTAGGCGTGTAGACATGAAGTAAGATGAACTGCTGAAGTTCAAACCGAGTCAAATAGCCACTTGTGAAAACCAAGGAATGCAGAAGAACGTCTCTGAATGGTGTGGTGTAATGGTGTGGGGGATATTTTCTTGGCACACTTTGGGGGGCCTTAGTACCAACTGAGTATCGTTTAAATGCCGCAGCTTATCTGAGTATTGTTGCTGACCATTTTCATCTCTTTATGAACACAGTGCACCCATCTTCTGATGGCTGCTTCCTGCGCACCATGTCGCAAAGCTCAGATCATCTCATGCTAGTTTCCTGAACATGACGATGAGTCCACTGTACTCAAATGCCCTCCACAGTCACCACATCTCAATCCAACAGAGCACCTTTGGAATGTGGTGGAACAGGAGATTTACACTCTGGATGTGCAGCTGACTAATCTGCAGTAACTTTGAATGTTATCGTGTTGATACGGACCACTTTGACTGGGCCATTGCAACCTTGCATGACCCAATTTGTGTCAGGCAAAGCAGTCAGACAGATGGCCTCACATTTGACTCAAATAACTAAAATATATTGTAGTACAGAGGAGTTCATTGTCGACTCAATGACTGCAAGGCGCCCAGGTCCTGTGTCTGCAAAACAAGCCCAAATCATCATCCATCCACCACCGTGCTTCACAACTGGTATGAGGCATTTTTGTTCATACGCTGTGGTTGGTTTTCTCCAAACATGCTGCTGTGCATTATCGGCCAAACATCTCCACTTTGGTCTCCATTGTTCCAGAGGTCATGTTCATTTTAGAGAGAAGAGGCTTCCAAACAAGCCATACTTATTCAGCCCTTTACTATTTATAGTGTCATGAACTTTAACACTGAACATGCCAGTTAAGGCCTGTAGAATCTAAAATGTAGTTCTTGGACTTTTTTTGTGGTCTTGAATGTTTTCCACTTGTGAGTGATCTTTCTCACCGTCGGATGACGGACTAAATTTATTTTGATAAAACAAGATGGGTTTATGTGTGCATCCAAACCCAGTGTGGTAAAGATGCAGCGTATAAACAGCATCAAAGTATCAAAACGTGGGATTAGTTCCAAATACACACCTTCTAGAATCTGTCAGTCTATGTGAAATGTGTCTTTCCATCATAGATCATCATGACTCATGTGCTTCAGCTAATCCTTGAGCTTAAGGAGAATAAGCATGGTATTCATGTCACTAGTTGCATATAGTTATTATCCAGGTTGATGGTCTTCTCTCAGATCTGTTCCTTGTGTTGTTATCCACTTTGTCACAGGTTTCTGTGGCAAATGAAACAAAGCCATTGTATATACAAAAGCTACAGGAGTCCCCACCCCAAACTTATGTTTGACCGTATTTCTGTCTCTGTTTCCTCATTGCCCAACTGGGTGTCACAAATATAACCTACTACTTATTTACTTGTTCTTCTGTGGCCTTTAGGTAATACAGCACTGATCTGAACTTTTAACTTCAGGCTGCCCAGAAGGAAAAAAACGGGGAAAGAAAAAAATTTTATGCAAGCTTTTATGCTTAGTGTTTATTAATATTTTTGATTTCTTCTTAATAGATAAAAAGCAGGATTTACTTCCAGTTTTCTTTTTATTGTGCGTGCATTTGTGAAGACATGCATGCGATCTTCCCCATCATTCAAATCCCTTAAAAGGCAGCAAAATGCGTCTCAGTGAAAACCAGCAACCAAACACTTAACCAAGGATCAAGAAACAAGAGGAAACAAAACCAGGTGGTGTGGCGATTTGTTTTGTGAGGGCAGCCCCCATTCTCGCCAGAACCACCAGAGTCCAAACATCATAACACAGAGCGGTGATGAAAACCCACATGAGCCCAGAAACAGTGCAGGAAGGTCTACACCAGTACCCGGGGCCCTCGATGACCCAACAGAGGCCAGCACATCCCAATCCCGCTCAGGTAGCATGGGCACCCAGACTTCCTATTTTAAAAATCTTTCTCAAGTTCTTCCATTTCTGTGTCGTAATGCTGCAGGCCAGTAACCACAATATAAAGTGAAACAAAAAGACACCCCTGTAAATGCTGCAAAGCCTTTTTATAAGAACTAGATTCATTTCAATGAGGAGAGATCATCAGGAAGAGCTGAACATTATTTATTAGTGTACAGAATGCAGTTAAGCTATTTGGCAATTAGACTCTGATGGCCCGTCGAAACAGAACGGAATCCCAGCAATGATAGCAAGGCTTGGATGGTGCACTGAGTGACTTGGACGAGTTGGAGATGGAGTGGAGGTGGGTTGCACGAGTGAGTCTGCAAGGAAGAATGACAGGTAAGCAGTGCAATTTAAAGGATGCAGAGTGGAGAGTGGTTTGAAGAAGGTGGACAGAAGGATGATTGGGACTAGTGCAATGATGCTCATGGCCAAAGCTGAAGGTGATAACCATGTACCGTCCGCATAGGGGCCATTGCTGCATATCAGTCCTTTCTCTGTCTCCTTTTAGTTCCATTATTTCCAGTGTTTGGGATGCAACAGGTCTGTGTTGAGCAGAATGAAGCATAAGGTGCAGAAAAGCCAAATGTAAAGTCTCCATATGAGGCTGCAGAGTCTCAGGAGGTTAATATGATTAAAAAGAACAATATATACACAATGGCTTCAGATCGTGCTTGAATAAAAGTAACAAAGAACACTGAAATAATACTCAGAAAGAAGATATAGTTCCATAAATAAATCCCTAAAACAAACTACAGCGCTTAATAGTACATTTCTGACTGTTGCTAAGGTGATAACTGCCACAAGTGACACATTTGGTAATTTCCTTGCTTGTTTCATAAAAGGATCCTCGGCTCGATCGCTTGGCCAAAGGCAGTAACTGATTGGGGGGGGAGAAACAGAAGCATTTCCTTCAAAACATGTAGAAGAATGATGGAGGACCGATGGAGCACTTGCTCTGCCCCCCCGAGGGCGAGGCCTTTGGCCCCTCACAGAATATAAAGAGGCTGAGGATGTGAGAAGAGCATCTGAAACCCTGAGAGAGCATCTGAAACCTTCACAGGTAACAAGATGTTTTCTTTTCTGAGATATGTTTAATGTGACACGAATTTAAGAAAGAAAATACAATTATGTTTTGTTTTGTTCTTTGACTGGCTTTGGGTTTTTTTTGTTTCAGAAATGCTCTTTTCTCTCCTGCTCGTGCTGGGCAGCTGCCTGGTGCCTGCTCAGCTTAAACCAGCAGGTAAGTCTTCACACTGCTGTTCAGTGATATTCATGCTTAACTGATCTCTTTTTCCCTGTCACATCATACGCTTGTTATTTTTCTTTATTTCTTTGCAGGTGAATATCTTGGCAGTCCTTTCCTTCGACAGTCTTTTGAAGAAGCAAGGAAAATTGTGGATGATGCATACAAGTACTCCAGAGAAGAGTAAGTTCATCTTATAGACTTTCTTTTAAAGTAACCCTGCACAGCTACACAGTGAAAAGCTGATTTTTTTTTTTTTTTGCTT
Organism: Cichlasoma orientale; assembly: GCA_034780415.1. NCBI lineage: Eukaryota > Metazoa > Chordata > Actinopteri > Cichliformes > Cichlidae > Cichlasoma > Cichlasoma orientale. Next base: position 208,712 of record JAVDPK010001638.1, read on the forward strand.
GTAAGCCAGTAATAACAGTGTAACTCATCAACTGTATTAAAAAACAAAAAGAAAAAGAAAGGTATGAAATCTCCAAAAAGTCCTGCTGGTTGCACTTTTTTCTTCAACTATGTGACTTTTCCCCCTCCAGGAGTCTGAGGCGAGTCCGCAGGGACGTGGTGAGTCCTCACGATGCCCTTCGACTA
>JAVDPK010001638.1:242089-257592 GCA_034780415.1 Cichlasoma orientale
TGTGTGTGTGTGTGTGTGTGTGTGTGTGTGTGTGTGTGTGTGTGTGTGTGTGTGTGTGTGTGTGTGTGTGTCCTGAAGTAAAGGTCAAATGCTTTAAATGGTGCTATTACCATTTTTTGTGACACTATGAGCACCACTTAACTCAATACAGCTGAAGGTAACTCCCAGCAGGAGGTCTTAGCTTCAGCAATACCGATTTATAACCAAACAAAAACCTACTAAATCTGAATAAATAACCACAGGTGTAGAATTTGCCTATCAGTAACTCCTTCGGGTAAAAGAAAAAAAAACAAAAAACAAAAAAAAACAGCATGCAGTACTCCAGTATTGTTTGCAGTCATCTGTCTGCTATTAATGAGACAATAAATGGCCCATGATGCAGCGCATTTGTGTTTATTTCTTCCTGCATTTATTATCCGGCATGTGTCACATGAAGTTAAGCTCTTTTTTAAATGTTCTTTTTTTCCTTTTTTCTTCACATCTAGACTAAAATGAATCAAGATGTGTTGTGTAACTCCTTTGCTTGCTTGTGGACTTTTTGCTTTTCAAGATATATTGCACTTGTACATGTTGGAAGCATATATAATGTAATCTAATCCAGAACTTTTGCCTTTAAGTCAGTAGTTCTCATAAAACTTTGTGATTTGAGAAGCTGTAAAAATCCTTGAGACCGTTTGCTGTGGTTTCGCAGCAGCCTTCCTGCGGTCAATTGTGTAGATGCTAGAAAGAATTTCCTAGTTTGCTAAGGAGAGAAAAAAGAAGAGAACCGTGGATTAAGTTTCCCAGCCTATGCATTATACATCTGGTGTTACCAGCGGGGCAGTGATTTAACTAGGCTGCAGCAAATGACTTGGATTTATCAGCAGAGGAGCTTGAGTTCAGCAGTCAGCCACCAGACACAGTAATGCAGATATCAAGTATCACCAGAGGTTCCTCAGAATAGACTAATTGTGACCCTTTTAGAAAATAAGATGCATGTGATGTGTGTTTCACGTTTTCAGCATAGCTCCAGTGCGGACAGGGCTGAGGGTGGAGGGAGGATGTGTGGGAGACGGTTTCCCAGAAAGCGTTGCATGGCCATCAGAGAGTCATGTTTAGGTTTGAAATTCTCCTATGAAAAATGTGGATGAGTGGAGAGACTTCTGGCACAGGGTATTGCAGTTTGGTTGGGAGTTCATCCAACAGTCAGGAGAAAAGTATATCGTGACTTCTTTTTTTTAATCTGGCAGAAATAAGGATAAATGAAGACAGTATAGGGACATTTCAAGGAAATGGGTCATATTATTCATCATGACTAGAAAGAACTGGATTCGCAAGAAGGTTTGCATCTGCTGCTGTGTCTGTGTGGTGCGCTGCTTTGATCCAAACATACGTATCTGTTCTTTGGGATGAAGAAAACAAGTTTTACTGCTGTTAAAGGGCCAGACTGAGCAGTTATCAAGCACTCTTGGCTGGACACGATCACACTTCCAGTTATTATATGATCGGCGGCACCAGACTTGTGTAACAGAATTAGAAACTCCAAGTGCTGAACTCCTCCTCCTCTTCATCATCATCACCGTCCTCTCACAGAGCGCATCTGCTGCAGGAGCAGAGCGTTATGAGTTTACACGGATACACAGAAACTTAGCCTTTCCTCACTGCTCTCTGAATAGCCTTCAGGTATAAATGAAGGATATTTAAGTCAAAGACAAGCTCATAATAATCGCGTTGTCGCCTTCGGTTTCCTTTAACTGAGTTCATAATGGGATTACGCGTGTTTGGCACACCGCGTTGCGCATACTCCTGCGTCTATTTATTTGTTTTCATCGTGCAGGCTGCTCAGTCTCAGAGGAATCCGGGGGCGCAGCAAGGAAACGATCAAAGAGGGGCTCTTCGGCAGACGCTACAGTGGTCACACAACGGCAAGATTTTTAGCATTTTAAGCCAAGGCTCGGAGTATCAACCAGCTAGGCGCAGGGGCGCAGCGCAGGAGCAAGTGCAGGAGCGACCTGTGACCATCATTCGTGATGGGGACACCCAGGGAGAGCCGGTGGCCCAGCAGCAACGTCAGCAGCAGCCTCCCCGGCCGGCCTCCAACCCGCAAGGCCAACGCAACCTCCCGCTACCGCTCCAGAGGCTCGTGAGAGGGCAGGAGCACCGCCAGCATCACCAGGATCGTCCCGGTGAGCGCACAGGGGCGCAGAGGAGCCGCAGAGTGAATGAGACCCAAGAGCAGGTCAATGTCAGTCCGTCTCTGCCCAGGAGAGAAGACGTGATGGTTGCAGACGATCCATACGACCCCTACAAATCCATCGACGGTGATAATCCATATTACAATTACTATGACGTTTACGAGAGACCGAGGGAGCGATCGAGACCCGGATATGGCACAAGGTATCATCAGTACGGTAAGAGTGGGAAAAGTTTGGTCTTGAGACATTTAAGTCAGTAGTGATAGATAGATAGATTTCCCATAGATTGCAAACAATACACCACAAAACACAGCCATGAGGAAGATAAATAACAAAGATTTATATACAGAGAAGCTACTATACTGTAAGATTGAAGAAAGATCAGATTGAAGCATTATTTATATAAGATCACTCAACTAATCAGTTGGTTAGTTAGTGTCTATTTTGCCTCTAAATTAGCTTTTTTATTGATGTTTTTGTTGTTTTCTAGTGGAGCTTGTGTAACATTATCATGTGGTGTATTTTAGGTCTCCCTGATCTGGTTCCTGATCCATACTACATCCAAGCCTCGGCCTATGTCCAGAGATCCCCGATGTACAACCTGAGATGCGCAGCTGAAGAAAATTGTCTGTCAAGGTAGTCTGCTGTCAGGACAAGTCCACAGGGGGAGAAAAAAAATGCAGTCATTTCTGAGTGTGATTCAGAGAGCTCTGAGCCATAACAACCACCTAAAAGTGTTTGTGGGTGAAAGCTGTCCAGTGAGAGCATGAGATGAGGTAAAATTAACCAAATCCTGTCGCTGATGGTACAGAGGGGTGGAGTGGAGGATTTCTTTAAAAGTTTAATCATAGTCTGTCCTGGGAGAGAAAGCCCGAATGGTAAACACATTATTGAAAACTAACCCAAACAACCACTTGCCTTTTAAAAGGTTTTTCCACCCGCCATTTACACATAAACTGGCTCCACTCAGAAGAGGGTATGTAGCAGGGAAAACAAATCTTAGTGACATCACTATGTCCACATATAACAGTGTTTCTTTTTTTTTGTTCTGTTTTTTTTTTTTTTGCCTTTGCATCCTGTCTGCAGCTCCGCCTATAGAGCAAGAGACTATGATAGCCGCATGCTGCTGAGGTTCCCTCAGAAAGTCAAGAACCAGGGCACGGCGGACTTCCTCCCCAACAGGCCACGTTACTCCTGGGAGTGGCACAGCTGTCATCAGTGAGTATAATGTCATGCCAGTGCTGTCCACCTCACCATCACTCAGACAGAGAGTCTCTATGACATGTCGTGACCTTAATCCTCTTGAGGGCAATCTGACTTTATACACTTCTTTTTCAAGGGTATCTGAGGTTTCCTTGAACTCAAAGGGCCAAAAAAAAAGAAAGACACACGTATAGAGAAGTTTAAAGTTATTGTTTCTCTACATATAAAGCGGGGGGGGGGGGGGGGGTCCAGGATGCACTTTCAGTACAGCTCAGCCTGTATAAGTATATCAGAGATACTGTTAGAATTTTCAATACATGAAATTAGGCGGGATCTAAAAAGACATTTGTGTGAAAACAAAAACCAAATCTAAACTCAATCTGAGAATTCGGGACTGAGTGCTGAGCTTTGGAAAGACACATCTCAGCCCAGTAATCCGTCCACATTTCGCTTCCACATCCAGTCTCACACGTATCCAGACTATGATTTGAAGGACAGGGGGGGTGTTTTGCAATTCAGTATGTACAGACGTTAAAAGGGGTTTTCAGGAGATGCTTCCAGAATTATTGTTTGTCTTTTGCGGTCTGTAGTTGTGGCGTGGCACCCCCTGTTGAACCACAGCTGCGTTACTTTTGGCTGCTTCATACTTTTGCAGAGATCTGATATCTGGAATGACACCTTAACACAAGTTTTAGCTGTATCTTCAGGCTTTTGAAGAGGAAATTTTCTGTTTTTCCCATCTCAGCATTAAGACATTAAGAGTCTGTTCCGTAAATCTAAAGATAAAGTAGCCAAACTTCCAATCTGCAAAGCTGTTAAAGTTGCATGATGAGGATATTGTGCCCAGAAGGAAACCTGCTGGTATTTTTGTCCCTTCTTTGAACTTACAGAACTGTGCCTGGTTTTTCCAGAAGAACTACCTCAGTCCATAGTTATGCTGTGAAGCAAGCAGTCCTCTGAGCAACTCCCCAAGATGGAGCACTTTTGACCGGGAGCCAGGAAACCATTTATGTAGACTGTATAGATTTTTTTCCGAGTTTTGAAAGTCAGCTGATGACTGACCAGACTGTTTTTCTTTCATTAAACAAACTCTTTCTTTTAGATAGCGGAGGTGAACCAGATGCTGATTCATATAACCGTTTACATGAGGAGTAAAATAAAGGCCTGTGATGTTTTAGTGTTTTAGTGACTCGCAGCCATTTGAATAAAAATTGGCTCACAGAGGCGAACGGCCCTGATGGGTCTGTCCGATGATGTGAAGTTCATTAAGTGACTTGTTTCCTTGTTTGCTGACACTGTGCTGCTGATCCGCAGGCACTACCACAGCATGGATGAGTTCAGCCACTACGATCTGCTGGATGCCACCACCCAGCGGTCGGTGGCAGAAGGCCACAAGGCCAGCTTCTGCTTGGAGGACACTTCCTGTGACTATGGATACTACAGGCGATACGCCTGCACCTCACATACTCAGGTCTCATAGATAACTGCTGTACATGTAACTGCAAAGGTTGTAGTTTACTTTGAAATGTGTCACATGACATAACGGTTACACGCAGTGATAAAACCACAGAGGAAGAGGAAAGGTGACCATCAGCACTTTTTAGTATTGCAGACTCATTACTTTGTTTGTAAAGGTTGATTTCACTTTATTTTTTTTTAGTTCAGCAGCAATTTAAAGCACAAAGTCTCTAAAATCTGTAAACTGTATATAAACTCTGGGTGTAGCTACCAACACACAACACACACTGCGATTTAAGAAGTCTCATTCTGAAGCTGTAGTTTGAGCATTTGCCATCTTAGTTGTCTGAAAGCTACGTGATGAGTGAGGGGAAGTTACTTCATAGTATAGTTTGCCAAACACATGAAAAATCCCAGGTTTGAGGCCAGGAACAGATACGGATCCTTTGGGGGCTGCATCAGGAGGGGCATCGGGTGTAAAAATCTGCCAAATTGCTGATCTGCTGTGGCAACCCCTGTAAAGAAGGGAGCACCCAACTTGTCCATCAAAAGGTAGCTGTGCCCTAAAGCACACCCTGCTTTGTTTTCCTCTGGACTCTAATGGGGACCATGTTTTACAAAGGGACCATTATTTTGTTTTCAGTAAGACTTGAAACTAGTGACTGACACCATAAACTCCTGAGGAAAGTGTTCACTGAGGTAACAAATCAAACAGGCAGCAGAGCAGTTTTGACATAGACCTCCACAGTAACGACCTTCTCTCCGTAACCAGAGGAGTCGCCCCCCCCTGCTGCCATTTAGAAAAAATCCAGGGTTTTTTTTGTCTTCCCTTTCGAGACCCGGAGGTTACATTTATCTATTTGATACAGTCTGTGCTGAAAACAGGATACTTTATATCAGGATAGCCTTAGTTACCACTTAGCAGAAACACAGCTCATACTAAACGACGCTTTTGCTTTGCCGGCCAGATGTGCAGCTGTTTCCTAACAAGTTTACTATATAAACAGCTTGTTCTGGCTGCCTCTTTGTGCTATAGTGCTACCAGATTTGTCCAGTTAGCTCCTGTCAGCTATAAAAATGTCGGAGAAATTTTTATTTTTGCAACTCGCTGCTGCTTTGCAAGCTCACTGACTTTAATCAGTTGTATTCATTTCCATTATTTAAGCTGCACATGCACTTTTAGTACACTGACATGCCACCTCTGGCTCCTCAGACTCGCATTTCGCTGAAGAATCTGGTGTACGATTTGGTTTCTTAAGTGTCTAAAAAGGAGAGTTGGGCTAACATAAACAAGAGCTGCTCTTTTCCTGAGGCTGAGAGAACAGCTTTAGAATTTCCTTTCCGCGTGAGCCAGTTCTGATGGTGATTTAATGATTTCCTGTCTCTCGTCTAAGATGATTCACCCAGCTGAACTTCTGTCGTCAGTTTCTCAGTACATTAATTTTCCATCAGGCTGTTTGTTTGTTTTTTTTTATTTTAACTTGCATTTTGTCTTATTGTTGGCATTGGATCCAAAATCACCTCCAGGATTAAACCAAAACCCTTTTTTTTAAATCAGTAGGAATAACACATGGAAATTACATACAGTTCATTTGTTGCATGTAAAAGAACCTTAAATTATTTAATAAGAAGTTTGCTTATACTTTGTTTTATGTGGCTGCCGTCCAATGTGCAGGGCCTGAGCCCGGGATGTTATGATACCTACAACGCAGACATAGACTGCCAGTGGATTGACATCACAGATGTGAAACCTGGCAACTACATCCTCAAGGTTTGTCAGAAATACCACACGACTGCATCCCAAAACACCTTTAAAGGAGGTTCATTTTCTGTGGAATCATGAATCATGTTATGAGTGCCCGTTTATTAACATTCCTTCTTTTACTACCGTATTTGTGACACCGGTATTGTCCACAGATCAGTGTAAATCCTTACTACCAGGTCCCAGAATCAGACTACAGCAACAATATTGTGCGCTGTGATGTTCGCTACACAGGCAACTATGCCTACGTGTCAGGCTGTCACATGTCAACGTAAGTATGATGTCTGATGTGACATTTTTAGTTTTAATATTTTTTATTTTCTTCATCAATTCTCTTGTTTTTTTTTTCTCATTCATTTATTTATGTGTTTTTATTTTTTAGATATTAAGAAACATCATCCACAGCGACTCAGTGGACACAATGTGTAAATGACAATGAAGAGGACTGCACACAAAAGCATATAAACAACATAGAAAAAAAATTTTTTTTAAGACATTAATTTTTAAATTTAACCACTCCCAGTTTTGAAAAGAAGAAGGAGGAACCATCTGATTATTATCAAAGCAGCAAATAAAGTTGAATTCTTCTTTGCTTGTGTGGGGAAAGCTGTCTTTTTTTTTTTCTTTAATGAAAAGCATATAACCTCAGCTTTTTTGGGAATATTTTTCATAGCTCACTTCTGTTGGATTGTACTGTATGCTTGCCTTTTACTGCCACTTGTTAGAAAGAAACAAAATCCATAAAAACGGGAGCCTAGAAGAGTAAAATAACAGCATAAATCATGTATATCGCAATGTTATAAGGAAACCAGCTGTTTAAAGGAAAGTATATTTATATGCAACGAACGAAACTCTCTTTACTCGACAGCTTTTGTGGAAACTTACTTGAATAAAACTTTGTAATGTTGTGCGGTTGTTTTAGGCTGATTATTGTGATTGTGTGATTTGTTTCAAACATGTATGTAATGTTATTGTCTGATTTTTTTTCTTTTTTTTTTTTTTTTTACTGGATAAAATGTCTAAAAATAGCAGGAAAATAGCCAATTGCTTAATTTGTGACACTGATATAAAGCAGAGAAAAGCAACAAAGGAGTACTGCAACGAAGCAGAGACGCTCACATCGTCACGTTCAGTCCCTCATATTCAAACCCACTGGATACGTATGTTTCCTGTCGTTTTTTTTAGACCCTCCTGGATCGGTTAGCACCCATGGAATACACGTCTGACTGGTCCAGTTTGTAACACAGGCGCTGTGTAATAAATTTGTCATGTCAAGCTGTGATGACACTAATGAAAACACTATGACGTCATCAAAGTTCTTTCCTGAGTTGGCAATTTCCTCCAGAGCGACAGAAACCGTTTTTATTCGTTTTCCACACGCTGAGCATCACATAAAACTGAGCGAAATCACTCTTTACACATCAGAGATCTCTATAAGCACGTATTGTTTTGTATTTCCTGTAACATTTCTCAGGTGACTCTACTGTTAACACCATCGTTTATAAGCACATATTGAATGGCACATGATGAAATACATCTGCACAGATGTTTGAACTGATGAAACATATTCTACATTTACAAGAACCTTAATAATTTTGTGCTGCATATAACTACAGTATAATGTTTGAAACCACCTGTTAAATCTTTATATACTGCTGTATGTATACTGATGATCATTTGATTTTAGAATACTTTGATATGTAGAGGAGTTCATGGTCGACTCAATGATCGCAAGGTGCCCGGGATCTGTGGCTGCAAAACAAGTCCAAATCATCACCCCTCCACCACCGTGCTGACAGCTGGTATGAGGTGTTTGTGCTGATACGCTGTGTTTGTTTTTCTCCAATCATGGCGCTGTGTTTTATAGCCAAACATCTCCACTTTGGTCTGTCCAAAGCAAATTGTACCAGAAGCCTTGTGGTTTGTTCAGATGCAACTTTGCAAACCTAAACTCAAGGTTCAGTATTTTGCCCAAGGATATTTTGACATCCAAATTAGAGGCGCCAGGGATCAAACCACCAACCCCCCGGTGACCGGCTCTACCCCAGATGCTTAACTATGGAAATGAGCAAATGACGAGTAAACCAAAACCTATAATGTTTTTTAAAAAATTCACAGTTTCACACTTATGCATTTCCATTGTTGCCCCACCAATCACCTGTTCCTCTAAATTAATTAATTAATTTAAAAAATTAAAAGTTAAAGAAAAACTAGACTCATAAGTTCATGGTAGGAAAGACATTTATGATTAAAATTTACCCCTGACATTTGTGGAGCTTTCATTAAGATGATCCTCAAAAATTTGTTTACTTTTTTTGTTTTTTTTTAAATAAATAACTTTATTGAAAAATTCAAGAATACAACAAGTATACAGTGAACAGCATAAAGAAGAACATGTACATTTAATAAAAATCTTGTAAGTGGAACATAAATTAAATGTTTTGATAGCCTTTTAATTTGTTGAATCAGTGAGTAATTTAAAATAATCCTCCATATCCTTTCTGAAGACCACAAAAGAACAATAAAATGAGGTTTATTAAGAAGCAACATTTACCTTCTTTTTTAGCATAATTATGGGAACCAAAAACAACATTTTCCCAGCGTAAAACAAAACCTTTGATGGGACAATCAATGAAAAATCTGCTGAGGTCTCCCCAACATTGTTTCGTCAGTGAACAACACCAAAACAGATGAGCATCTGTTTCCAGGTGGGAGTTACAGAAAGAATGTAATTTTATATAAAACCTCTTTAACTTTGTTTGTGATTCCAAATTTATGAGGGAGCATCCAAACCTTTTTTTTTCCAATCAATGTTATTGATGAAGCTACTCCTATATGCAGTAATATAAGGGATAGTGACAATCTCTTTTTGGAACAAAGCATGTTTTTCTTTATTCTTATTCTTTCTTGGATATGATGAGAAACAGTTTTGATTGCTTTGTTTTTATTCTGGTCAGTCAGTCACACGGGGAGAGACACACGTCCTGTATGTCTGCTCCAGATGATCCTCAAAATGACTTTGGATGTGCCCTCCGCTTCAGTAGGGGGCACCACTGAGATCTCTTTCGTCATGTTTGAATTCAGTGATTTTTATCAGCCAAACTGAAGTAATCCACCAGCAGTGAGTGTGTGTGCATGTGTGTGTGTTTGTGTACGCCACAGGCTCAAGATCAAACGTTAGCTACCTGAAAATCACGCCTTATTTCAAGTGAAGATGCATCCGGTGCGAGTGTGGATCCCTTCATTTCGGTTCGAAAACAGCTCGATGGAGAGAGGATACACGGTGAGCTGCTCTCTGTAACCTCTGTGTGTGTGTGTGTGTGTGTGTGTGTCTGTCTGTGTGTGTCGCCTGCTCTGCTGCTGTCATCAGTTTTAATGTGAACTCTGTTATTGTTTCATTAGACCATAAACTCTCGCCCCGAATTCGCACTTTACCTTTCAAATTATTCTGTAAATAAGGCGCAAACTTACACGGACCTTTGAATCAAAGCGTCTCCCTACCCCAGCTGTTACTGCTGACATCTGTAAAAATAACCCAACAGAAGCTCTGTGGCACACATCCAGGTTTCCTGAAAGGATTAACTCACACCGTCTCTTCATTTTAATGGCACTTTCATTTAGTTAAGATGAATATGTCCTGAGTTATATACAGTTGAGGGGGGTCCTCCAATGGAATTAATCACAGGTAATGGTTTAATCCAAGCAGCACTGCTTCATCCTTAAATGTTTTCTCTTTTAAATGTATAAAATATTGTGTGAAATCACTTCCAGTGAGGGCTGCTGTCACTGTAAACACACGAGAGTTGTTTCAGTTTTTTAAATTAGTAATCAGGAGTCAGCAGGCTGTCTTCACTGAGCTGTACATTTTATTAATCACACTGGTCCTGTATTAATTTAGAGCTCAAACTTACGGTGCTGAAGTCTTCTGAAGTCAGAGTGAATGAACCATTTCTGCCTTTTAATCATTTTGTGACCAGAATTTTTTATCTAGGGACTCGCTAAGAGGTCCCGACCCCTACTTTGGAAACCATAGTTTCCAGCATAGTGGCAGCATTTTTGAGGAAGGCTTTTTTTTCTGTTTTAATGTCACAATGTTTTAATGCTTGAAGTCATGAGGACTACAGAGCAGTGCTTTTATGAGTTTGACTTCCTGACCTCCGAGATATTGTGTAAAACCTTCCTAGAAGAGTTTATTTCTCAGTATTCACATATGGGCGCAGTGTTCCAGTTTAATAGATGATTATATATTTTTAAATAATGGAACACCTGTTTGGGTTGTTCCAGGATTCGTTAATAATGATTACTTCTGTCTCGGGTGATGCAGTGTGTGTGTGTTCACAGTGCTGCCGTCATGTAGGGTGAATTTCCTCCTTTGCGAAATGCTGTCCAGAACGGTGACGTGCGTGCCGTGAATCTCTCACTGAAGGGAGGGAAGTGGAAGACGGCCTGTTTATGGATGTTAACTGTGACTCTGACAGATCAACAGCCAGCTGTTTCCTCTTGTTGTGACATTAATGCTGACATCGACATTAACTCCACCGCTGAGCGTATGGACAGAGTGGAGACATTTTCAGCTGAATCAGTCACTAAGCACGTCTAACTTTTGTTCTTCTTTCAGGTCTTTAAAATTGACGTGCTGATGAATGGCAGACAGCATACTGTTGAGAAACGCTACAGTGAATTCCACGCTTTGCATAAAATGGTGAGATTCGGTGCATCCCAGATTTTACCGTCATCTTTTGGTGTTGATTTTTTTTGGCAGAGTCGTTCTTTCTCATGAGTTAAAGTGCACTGTGGTGTCTTTTTCCTTTATTAATCATGATATTCAAGCTTTACTTAACACTGTTTAAGATAGAAAAGCAGTGGTCCTAATGTGGAGCCTTGGGGAACTTCTTTAGATACTGGGAGGAAAGAGGAAGAAGACCCAGCAAAATGTTCCAGCTTTTCAAGAACCTTTTCTAAAACACATAATTTAGATATTCACAGGCTATTTTTAAGTGATTAATAATTACTTTATTATAGTAATAATCATACTGCATCCCTGCTGTTCTTCTTAGTCACTGTCCTATAATATCAGTAATCAAAAATATAATTTTTTTTTTTTTTTAAAGGTGTAACTATCTGGATCATCAGTGGAGACAGATACCAGAGTTTTTATAAACATGGATTTTATTTTAAATTACTAAATATTTAAAAAAGCATAAAGCCAAACTGACCTTTATCTACGTATCGTCAGGGGCGGATAAACAGTAATTATCCCAGGCAACACCCAAAGACTGTTGCATTGTAACAGCAAGGAGTGGTTACAAAACATTTGCTCTTCTGTTTCCTGCTCTGGCATGTTCAATGACCCATAAAATAAAACATTTAAATGTGTGAAATAAATGTATGAACACAACTTCTTTTATTTAAAAAATGTTTTTACCAGCACACTTAATGAGCAAAATCTTCCACGAATATAATTTTTTTTTTTTTTAGTTAAATCCCAGTTACAGTGTCTTAGTGGGCCTGCTTAGTTTAGTTTTATTGAATACGATTTATTGAATCACAAAGGCACTCTGTGGGACTGAGGTCAGACTAAAAGTTGGGTTTTCTTCTAGGGAAAGTAGTTTGCTGACAGTTTAACTGTGCAAATACCTTTTGGAACAACTGTACATATTTGTGTAACATTTTTAAATCCCTCCAGCTAAAGAAGACCATAAAGCCACCTGAGATCCCCTCAAAGCACGTTAGAAACTGGGTTCCCAAAGTCCTGGAGCAGAGGAGACAAGGCCTGGAGCTCTACCTGCAGGTACCGACTCTCATTCACGCCGCCTGTTACGGCTGTTTGGCCTCAGATGAAGAGCTAAAAAGCACAGATGTCAAGAGGTTAAATGGGTTCGAACTCTCGCTCGGAGCACTTCATTTCAGCACCGCTGCAATGTGTACACGCTGAAATTTCCTTTTGTTTTGTCAGACTATAATTATGGAAAACGAAGTTCTTCCAAAGATATTCCTGGATTTCCTGAACATCCGCCATTTTCCTTCAGTGCCAAAAACAGAAAGCTGCGGGTGAGCCGAAACTGCTGGTTTACTTTAAAATAAAAGACCAGTTTGTGGCATTTGTGCTTGTTCCCAGGGTCCTGGAGGGCTATGTGGCATAACTTTTATTTTTCTTCTTAAAGGTCATTTGATACGGAATCACTGGAATCAAGGTGAGTCATTTGTTCCCCCTTTTTGTTCCCCCTTGTTGTTCACTTTAACCAGTTAAAACATCAGTCACTGTTTGCTCTACACTTGAACTTCACCCAGCATGTCAGTGCCACAACCTCTCTCTTGCTCTCTTTTAGTAAACTTTCACATCAGCCGGTCATGCTGTTTCTGAGAGACCCCTACCTGCTGCCGGCTGCACACGGTGCGTTCAGGATGCTTGCACTTCGCATCTTAAAAGACCCCTTTCTCCCCCTTTTAAAATACAGTGCACTCGTTCTTTATTTGACCTATATTCCTTTCTTCTTCACTTTTTAGATACATTTTCTAACGTTGTGATCGAAGGTGTGGTACACGGAGTTTACTACCCAGATCTCCAGCCGAGGTAGAGCCGCGGAGCCCAATCGGAGGGATCATCACTACAAATGGATGCTCCATTTTTTTTTTCGGCGCACCATTTTAGGTGTGCTTCATGAGCAACATAACATGATAGGAAACACTGAGCCTAATTCACATCTTCCACAGCATATAACAATAATCCATTCTTTAGTTTTTGTAAGAAAGGACGCCTGGACTCTAAAAGAATCAGCACATTTTAAAGCATAAACACTATATTATCACTTGACCTTTGCCCACTAAATCTGCTGTAAAATGATGTGAAACAGTTTGGATATGTTGAGGCATAGAGGAATATTTTCAGAAATAACAGAGCTTGATACCTTGTACTTACCTTGTATTTTCTTTCTTTTTAAAGAAGGAATCACTTAAATTAACATAGGGGATGAACTGGAATTATTCTTTTTGTTTGTTTTAGTGAGTACACAATATATTCTGAGTGACTCTTGCACTCCGATGAACTGAAACCGGACCAAGGGTTAGTGTGCCAGACGCAGAAGAGCATTTCTGGCTCGTAAAGCACAGGGTTGGACTGTGCAGATTGATGGATCATGGCCTGCAAACAGGGAGGTGCCCTTCTCGTTTTTATCTCCAGTGATGTGGTGTTTCTTCTGTTTATTTTGAGCTGCCAAGAGGAGCCTGCTGTGGGAGTGCAGTGGGTGATTTTTTTTTTTTTTTTTTTTGGAGGGACTGAAGAGGGTGTTTGTGCATTCTGGTGGAGCCCACAGTGAGACGTTAGGGTGGGAATGATTTGAGACTTATAAACAGACTCTGGCTGTGATGTGGACGTCTTTCACGAAGCCCGAGACGTCTGTGAGAAGTACTGTAGTGTTGACATTGGTGCTAGTGAGCTCTGCTGGAGGAGCGGCTCAGTACGGTGAGGTGACAAAGACAGAAATTTGCGCCACGACTGACTAGTATTTGCAGATTTTAACAGTGCGATTAAGATGCTTAGTTTTATGCTACCTTCACTTGCATTTTCCCGTCCCTCAACAGATCCTCCCGCATTAAAAACAAAGGGGGAATCTCAGCTTTTTGAAATTAAGGGTTTGATCTGTCATCATCTCAAACAACACACGACCGACTGACAGAGAAATTTAAGGAAGAGGCCTGAATCTAGTTCTCTACCCACTGGGAGGGGGGCATAAAAGTCTTGAGCTGACACAAGCTGTATGTGCAAGTCAGTTCCCACACGTGGTTTTTGCGTGACCTTGAAGATCACGTTCATTTGTGTTGTGTAAACACCGTCTCTAACACTAACGCCGTCACAGTACATTTAATGTTTAAATCACAAATATAATCGAGGGCCAGTCGTGGTGACTGGACGCGTAGTCACCGTCACGTAAAGGGATCCAAAGTGTGTTTCATTTAACAGACTTAGAGCTAGAAAAATAACTGTGCAATATGACATGAAACACAAAATCTTGTCTTTGTCTTTCCTGGAAATTATCTCATGTAAAACTTCAAAAATCGAACACGCTTCAACGACTTGTAGCTTTTGTGAAACGCTGTGTCGCCGGACACTCTTTGGATGATAATGACCCAATTGTTGTCTTTTTTTTTTTTCTTTTTAAATGTGACTGGACCTCCACTACACATTTATAGTCAATGATTGAAATGATTGTATGTCTTAAATAATTTCCTGGAAATCCATGTGGTAGATTTATATGTATTTATATGTGCTGAGTGTGAAAAAAGTCATTTCTGTGCCATAATGCCAACCTACAGTGAACACTGGACGTCTACTGTAGCACTTTAAGATGGGTAATGTGTACAATACTGACACCAATAAAAAGTCCCTATTTCCACAAACTGAGCTTGTCCAACTCATTTAAATTAATATCAAATTTATTGGCATTAGTAGATCTCTATAAAAAAAAAAGTCCAGAAAAGAGTTTTGACAGACAATATTGAACAGTTTTTCCTCACATTGTACCATAGATGTTTAGCTCATTAAACTTACTGCAATACCATGAATATCTGTAAACATGGCTCCTTATAATTGATCCCAAATTAATCTATTCTAATTAGAGCTGGGATATAACCTGAAAAGGAAGAGGAGTTTCTGGCCACAAGGATACTGAAATCTGTCCCTTGGAAACATAAAACCTTTCCTCGTTCAGTCACATGCTTCCACCTGCTTCCCTGCTGTCATTCAAAACAAAGCAGTATTACACACACACACACACTTACAGAAAATAATGCCTCCTGTTTGTTAAAGCGCACTTCACTTAGAGCGTGTCACCAGAAATACATTCAGTATTCTGGTTTTTGCTGTAGCTCAAACTGAAACATGTCATTTGTAGCAAAAAAATTTATAT
>JAVDPK010001638.1:266970-311674 GCA_034780415.1 Cichlasoma orientale
AAAAAGTTATATTTCTTTTAAAATTCAGCTGGTGCGGCTTATATTCAGGTGCGCTCAATAGTCCGGAATTTACGGTACATTGTACATAGCTGACCTGCTATTTTTGATTGTTTTACATCTCTTTGAAAGCGCAGAAATGGGAATTCTGGGCAGCAGGTTTCAGCCGCCCTCTCAGGGACCAGAGGAGGCTGCAGAGGGCACAAGTGCCAGCCGCAAACATAGCTGTGAGTGTAAGAAGAGGAAACGAAATGCTCAGTGTGACTGCGACAGTGAACAAGAGGACGACGATGCCATACTCGACACTCCTCGCAGGCAAGTCCAGTCAAAGGACCGATAATGAGCTCAGGTGCCTTTCACTTGTCAGTGTTTTGTCTTACTCTTGTTTTTTTCTGTTCCCCGTTTTTGTTTTTATGTTTTCCTTGAGCAGGAAGAAATTAAAAAGCACATCCAAATACATTTATCAGACCTTGTTTCTGAATGGGGAAAACAGTGACATTCGTATCTGTGCTCTGGGACAGGAGTGGAACCTCCACAAAGTGTACCTGTGTCAGGTAATACAAACACACACACCAAGGCATCTTCAGAACAGTGATTGTTACATTCCTTTGTGTGGCTTATCATTATTTTGCACTTTACAGTCGGGGTATTTCTCCAGTATGTTCAGTGGCTCCTGGAAGGAGTCCAACATGATGGAAATCAACCTGGAGATCCCCGATCAGAACATTGATACTGAAGGTGAGAGTCACGGAAAACAGACGCTAACTGGCCTGCTTTCCACTTGTAGTCACTGACCGATGGCTCTTTACGTTTCTGTGTAGCTCTGCAAGTCGTGTTTGGATCGCTGTACCGTGACGACGTTCTGATCAAACCCAGCAGAGTCGTCAGTATTCTTGCTGCTGCTTGTATGCTGCAGCTGGTCAGTACCTGTAAAGCAATTCACTGCAATGAGAGGCAGCTTTATTTTCTATGAGTGTAGCTATCTGATACACAAGCTGAAGAAGTTTGATGGTCTGCTCTGTGTTGACAGGATGGTTTGATCCAGCAGTGTGGTGAAACCATGAAGGAAAACATCAGCGCAAAGACTGTGTGTGGCTACTATGCTTGTGCTAGCATCTACGGCCTAGATTCAGTCATGAAAAAGTGAGAAGGTTGACACATGTGGATCATTTTAATTATATAAACGTGTGTATACATATGCTTATGTGTGTGTGTGTTTTTCTCTCTTTCTGCAGGTGTCTCGAGTGGCTTCTAAACAATCTGATGACCCACCAAAATGTCGACCTGATGAAAGAACTCGGGTATGTTTGACTCTTCTTAAGAGTATTTAATGAATTTACCTTCATATTATGAAAACTTTGCATGTTTCGGACCCTCAGAGTACATTGGCTGTGCCAGATTTTGCACTCTTTAATTTTCCAGCATTTTTTTTTAGCCCTTATAACTTCATAAGTAAGCTCTGTTTAAAAACTGGAAACCCATCAATTCTACACCAACTGTGTGTTCACAGGCTAAAGTCAGAATCTAGTTTTTGTTCAGCACAATATTTTTTCTATAACCAGCTTTAGTTTCAGTGCCAGTTTAATGTATGTATGACATAGACAAATAGAAGCAAACCTTAATTTAAGTTGTTTCAATCAGGTTGGTGCTTTGGCTTGGTATACTCACCAACTGACTCTGCACTGCATTTACAGGGTGGAGGTGATGGAGCAACTCATCCAGTCCTCAGACCTGTTTGTTATGCAAGTGGAGATGGATGTTTACACTGCTCTGAAAAAGGTAGAAGCAACACATTCATATACCCTGTCCCTCTCATAAACAGCCACCACACTACCCTGCATGTTTGAACTGGTCTCGTCATAATCTCCTCTTTCTGCAGTGGATGTTCCTGCAGCTCAATCCGTTGTGGGACGGTCCAATCAAGCAGCTTCTGGCTGACGCTGATGCCTGGCTTTGCAAACGCAGGACAGGTACTGTAATCCACATCAGGTGAAATCACCAAGGTTATGATAGTTAACTAAAATTAAACCACGAACTAAACTGATTTGGAGACTTGAATTCAAAATGAAATTGGAATTAAAAAGTAATTAGATTAATGCTGGTAATCACACCTTTTCTCTTTAACCTTTATCCACAGATCTGTGTGAGAAGGAGCCCTTCTTGAACACAGATGAAGGGGTGCCTTTTCGGTCAGTGTTCAAGTTTGTGCGTCTCCAATATATCATCAACGACCTCGCGTCTGCACGCATCCTGGAGAGGGACAACATTTTGCCTCCTGGTAATATGCAGCACCACCTGAAGCAATTTCATCATAAATGTGCTTATTTTTCTTTGTCTGCATATTTTAACATCTCTTTCTCGTGTTTATGTACCTTATGCTATAGACTGGCTAACATCTGTGTATAAAAACCAGTGGTTCGCCATGCTCCGGACAGAATTTGAGAACGATAACGGGTAAGAACCTGAAACCTCAAATGAGTCAGTAGACTGAATTTGGGCTGATGTTGTGGTGTTTTGATATGACACACAGATCAGATGCAGTGAAGATGCTTTAATGCGGTTGTGATGACAAAAGCTTCTGTCATTAGTCCTCAGGAACCCAACAAGGAGGAGTTTGAGCTGAGCAGCATGAGGTGTGGCAGGAAGCTGATTAAAGATGGAGATGTGAGTTTGTCCACATCACACTGATGTTTGTTTGCTCTCAGCTATTGCACATGGATTTCTTTCAAAAAGGGAAAAACGGTGAGATTTCCATTTTCTCAGTACTGCTGGAGGTGGACGGGCTTTAACTTTGGTTTCGACCTGCTGGTGACCTACACAAACCGCTTCATCGTCTTCAAGAGGAATACTCTGAGTCAGCCATGCGGGGGCGCTGTCAGTCTACAACCTCGGAGACATTTGGCATACAGGTCAGCGGTGCAGGCAACCAGACTGTGTCATGCAATAGATTAGGCAGAGAAAGTACGATGATCATATTGAACTAAATGCTCATGCAAACAGACTTCGTTGCTATACTTCTCAATAGACTATAATTATTTTGTAAGGGGCAGCACGGTGGCGTGGTGGTTAGCACTGTTTCCTCACAGCTAGAAGCTCTGGGTATGAATCCACCTTTCTGTGTAGATTGTGCATGTTCTCCCCGTGTTTGTGTGGGTTATAAACAGTTTACAGCTGATAATGTATTGAATCTATGAGAGTTAGAAATTACCTTTTTGTTGCCGTCTCTTTGCAGGCTTCACCACCTGCTAGTGGTAGCTTCATATGTGTGCTGTTAAACTTCATGTCAGCTCTTTGCAACAAATTGAATTAGCCTGGCGGCAAAATGTCGATTTGAAAGTTTTACCTCTCTTTGAACGTCTTTGTCTCAAGGTTACGTCTTGCCTCCTTTGACAACCGTGGAAAGCTGGTCTGCAGTCGCTCAACGGGTTACCAGCTGCTCACTCTCGAGAAAGACCAGGTCAGTAAACACTCACTAGTCACTCCGTCATTTATAAAGGGCAGTTGTGCATTTGGGTAACACACTTCCATTCCATCAATCCCTCAGGAGTACGTGGTGATGAACCTGGACAGCCGGCTGCTATCATTCCCCCTGTATGTGTGCTGCAACTTCCTGTATACATCGCCTCCGTCAGACCACCGTCCAGACTCCTCAGAACAAGAAAGCTCTGCTCGCAGTTTGTCTTGATGCCCGTTCATCAGCATTAGCTGCTGCCATTCCTGTGGTACTGCAGAGACACTTGACACAAACTTCTATGTACAATCCACGGCCTCATTTAATGCCATTTTGACACTGGACATGCATGCTCTCTAGCTCAGTGAGGTGTTTTGGGGAAAAATGTTTTGTATCTATGTCTACCTGGGGTTTACAGTATAATGAAGACCTATAAGAGTGGTCAAGAGGGATCGGACCACCTTTTGCTCTCAGAGAAGCTTCTCTCCACCTTGTACCTCTGCTGTGAACACTGTCTGCACTGGGATGCCGGACCATTCTTAACGATGGAAAACCTCCAGGTTTTTGGAGAAGCTTGAAGTCTGCTCTTGACTTATCGCTTATAGACTTTAATGTTAAGATGTGGTCATTAAGCAGACTTTAAGGGTTTGACATTACACTTTGTTTTTCACTGCGTACAGGGCATTGTCATCTGGGAACATGGAAACATGAACAAACACAGTGAAACTGAATCGTTCCATCGCATTTCAGAGCCGTCACCTGACCATTTCCCAAAAGGGTCTTAGAAAGAGAGATTGTGCATTAATTAAAGATAAACATAAACTCACCGTTGCATTGCTACTGCATAAGAAGTCTCACAGCTGTTTAGTGAAATGTACGGCTGCTGGTAACAACAGCAGACAGACAAAATATGAAATGACAAATGCAGTAAAAAAGCAGGATTTTAGGGCCCTCTGAGTTGGCCATTTCCACCACCTTATATTAAAGATGAAATCAATTTATAAACCCTGATGTGCACCAGCATCAAGAGTTTAAAAGGTCAGACTTAGCCCGGTAATCCTTCCTCGTTAAACCTGAGGTTGCAGTAATACTTATTCTTTGGCCTCATCTTCTGTTATTACACCAGCTTTCTGATGTTCACAGCACAATCTTATTTTTCAGACTCACAAAAACAGCTGATAGATTCTGCAGTATTTACCAGCTACACTGTTTACTGATACTGAGTCAGTAACCTGCTCTTCTTTTATAGTGCAGCTGCTTCCTGTTTTGCACTCTAGAATCAATACATTACCATTTAAGTTCTGTTTTGGAATACTTACATTAATTTGGGCAATATTTGTTTAGCAGTTTTCTAAATCTGTTACATGGTTTTGATATCTAATAGGGTGAGCATTAACGGTGATTTTATTTGGCCATTATTTATTTTTTTTAACTTCATTTTTATTTGTATGAATGTACAAATTCTCCACTGCCAATAAATCTGCCCTCTGACACGGGCTGTGGTGCTATCACACGATCTCTGCATCCAGTGAAAATCTTTATTGCAGCTGCAAGGTTATGTGTTAACTACAGTTTATATTGACATGTTATCACATTGGTATGGCTAATTCTGAACTACCATTCTTGTATATCCTCTGCTATCCTTTGCACCACTCTTTAGTCAGAAGGTTCAAAGATCAGTGTGTTGGTGGCGTATCTTTTGTTTTAGTTGGCTCCTCTTCAGAGTCTGTTCTAGTCTCTGCAGTAATAAATGAATTTAAGTCTTCGAAGTCTACAGGCTAAAAACAGCCCGGGTCACCAAAGAGATTTTTATCTAATCTGAGTTCTCTATTACCTCTTTACTGCCAGCTAATCTAGAGCTGAGCCCATGTAAGGAGAAATTACCGCCCAACTTCTGCTACATTATAGTTGGTTCTCAGCCCTGTAAGAAATCTGGGCTGGCTCCCATAAGGCACCGAGGCTCCACACCAACAGTGGAACCAGCACCACATCACTGAGGGGAAAAAAAAAGTGCAAAGAACACTTGTTTCACAGCTGTACGTTTTATAGGACGTAAAGGACCAAAAGAGACTAAGTTGTGAGGTTATAGCACACACTTACTCATCGTCTACCTGCTGACTTCTTGGCTTTGACTCAGTTTATTTTGTCATTTCTGCAAACACGAGATCACGTCCATTTTTCCAGCTAGGCTGCAAAATTCAACCTGTGCAATTAAAAGCTTTTCTAAGTAAACATATTAGATTTCAAACTGTAACATTAGTTGTGTGGTTTACATCAGGTCTGCAGTGTGTCCATTGCTCCTTTTATATCATTTTACTCAGGCTGAAGACCTGACAGTGTTGCCTTTGTACCACTATGTGTATATAATATATACTCCACTGTTGTCATTAAAATACATGCAACAAAAGTGTTATTTGTTCCGTGTTGTTGGAGTAACGAATTCAAAGGAAGTTTTAATTGGTTTAATTCAGAGATATAAACTGAACTCATCTGAACAATTTCAACAACAAAAGGAAAAAAAAAAAAATCAGGGCTCATGAAGAATATAAAATCTTTCGTGAAGATTACACTGGTTGGATTACGTTTTGAAATGCAACACAGATCTGCATTAAATACATTAACCAAGTTTAACAATTGCACACCATCAGGTTGCTTGTTCACACACTACAACATGACATGTGGTGCATTACTGGATTTCTTACCTCAGGGGTGCCCAAACTCCCGGCCCGCTTCCAGCCCCGCCCCTACTTCCAGTCCGGAATTTAATTCGACATTTCGCTTAATCCTCCTAATTGGAGGGGAAGGCGAAATGTCAAAAAAGTAACTTAAAGGGCCAAATTGTATGCTATTTTTGACATCGATTCACGGAAGTAGGGGCGGGGCTGGAAGCGGCCCGCGGGCCAGGAGTTTGGGCACCCCTGTCTTACCTGCTGCAGATAAGGTTAGAATTAACAGGCTGGGAACTTTCATCTCAAAGTTGAAATCTCTAGACACCAAGATTAATAACCACAGTCTTTAAACTCTCACTGTACACCTCCAGCCCTTCACTCCTCAGAAAAATAACCCGCACTGTTGCGTGTGTGTCCAGTGAGCCCGAGCTGTCCCCAGGACGGACCGCAGCCATTCATCCTGTTCCTCACTGCTGTATAGAGTCCAAGTTCTCTTTCATTCGTCGCGTCATGCTGGGGATCAGGTTAATGTGGTCATCGACGCAACTGCCCACGCAGCGCTCCATGAGCGATCGAACAGCTGGCTCCTTGGCACCGGAGTCAAAGAGATCCTTTGCCTTGTCGTTGCAGGTCATCGTGCATCTGGTCAGACGGTCCTGAAGGTGGGCCAAGAACAAGGCTTAGGATTTTTTTATCCTTTTAAAGACATCTAACGCATCAGATCTAACCAGCTGTAGAAGCACTTGCTCTGAATATGAAGCTATTAAACACACAATATAGACTAAACACAGAACAGCTGCTGCAGACAAAGCAGTGATGTGTTTGAGAGCAGAAAAGCACTGTCCAGTTTAGTATTAAAAGCGCTGTATACATGTGTGAGGGCTTTAAACGTTTTGGTCAGTAAGACTGGAGAAGAGCTACTACATTAATAAACGTTAGTCTATTTGAAGCCAGGACAGAAAGCTGGTAAAAATGCCAACGGTGTAAGTTAACAGTATTATCAATATTCCAAAATCTATCATTAAATCATGAGAGAATCTGATGATTATAATCCAGTATTTTATTAAATTAACTTTTAAATGTGCGTAAAACAGCTTTTATTCTTTCAGCAGCAACCACGATGGTGTTTAAAGACCTGAGAGCAACTAAAGGCAAAATATACAAACAGACGCAGGCTCAGTCTGTGTGTGAATTTAACACAAGATCAGAAAGTACAAATGGGTGTCCTAAACTGGACCAGAATTCCTCCATAACTATGTGAGAGACTGATAAAGGTAAACCAGCCGTTGATGGTGGTTCTACAACCTACCGAATTGGACTGTCTGCAGTCCTCAGAAAAACATTATTCTTGTCCTTGTTTTCTTGGTTTGCATGTGAAGCTTATTTCTCCTCAGGGATACTGATTTTTTTATATTATATATATTTGGGCGATATGGACCAAAAATAATATCATGATATTTTTTAGCTGAACGGCGATTATATATATATATATATATATATATATATATATGTGCATCAGACGTTTGAATTATAACACCTGATACTGCTGGAGAATGAATGAAGAAATTGCAGAAACAAACATTTTTATTATACGTTTTGCTTTTGTCTAGGAAATCATTTAATATATCTATTATTTAGGTTCAAAATGCAGTGACATTACTATTTTTATGTTTACACGATGTCAGCATACAGGAAACTGGTAATGGTTTGGTGTACGGGTTTGTGCCCACAGCTACTTTTATCCCTGGGACCCTCCATGTAGAAAAATAGTCTGACTTTTTCTTTAAGCTCCTCCCTTCAGGGGTCACCACAGCGGATCATCTGGCTCCATTTATCCCTACCATCCTCCTCTGTCACACCAACCCTGTGCATTTCCTCCTTCACTACATCCAGGGATCTTCTTGGAGGTCTTCCTCTTTTCCTCCTGCCTGGCTGCTCCATCTTCAACGTCCTTTGTCCAATATATCCACTCTCCCTCCTCTGCACATGTCCAAACCATCTCAGCCTTGCCTCTCTAACTTTGTGTGTGCCAGGTCTAAGGTTTTTAAAATGTCACACACTAGAAGTGATGCTGACAGGTATTCTTGTAGCATTTGCACACTTACCTGGAACTTCTCCAGCTCTGAAGTGACCAGCCCCTGAGCTTTGGCCAGAGGTGTGTGGCACGTCTCGATGCATTGATGCACCTGAGCCATGGTGTTTGTGGAGCGTTCGCAGCACTCTGCGCTGCACCTGAACATGCGCCCCTGCAGCGGGAACAAACAACCGGTTACCATCCGGACACAAATCTGCGTACACCACGCAGAGATCCGACCGTATGCAGACACCCTACCTGCATTTTACGGATGTGCTCCCTCTCCAGGCTTTGGACCATGTCTTCGACCACTGTCTGCACGCGTGCTTGATGAGCCTCCGCCATGACTGTTCACGCTGAAGACACCTCAATGTCCGCTCAGATATTCACGACAAGGTTATTGTCCAACCCGGACCGGACTCACCTATCTGCAGGGTCCCCCAACTTTCTCTACTTCACAATTTGGTAATAAGTAAGGTCACCTCCATTCAAGCATGGTTCAAGAGGAGAGGTAATTGCGTCACTTCCGATTTTCTTCTTCTTCGTCTTGAGTTTGATAGCGGTTGGTAAACAATGAATGGTGCATTACCGCCACCAACTGGTATGTCGTTAAAAAACTCTTAAACTATTAATCAGCAAGTCCCAGGCCCAGATGTACACACACACACACACACACACACACACACACACAAATAAATAAACAAAAATAAAGAGATAAATATTTACACACACCCACATCGATGCCACTCCGAGTGAGGGTAAATGGATGCCCCCCAGGGCCACCAGCAATCTCTAATCCCCTAAGTAGTATCCTAAGGCGCTAGTAAAACTGAGGGGCAGACAGCAGTGAAGAGCTGAGTGGGGGGTCACCTCAGTAGCCCCACCCACCTCTGGGTTACCCACCTGCCCCCAAAGTCATATGTATGTAATGATGTGCTGTGAGCTGTAGTGACTACAGTAAGCAGATTTTTAAGGTTTGACTTTGACACTTTGTTTTTCACTGCGTACAGGGCATTGTCATCTGGGAACATGGAAACATGAACAAACACAGTGAAACTGAATCGTTCCATCGCATTTCAGAGCCGTCATCTGACCATCTCCTAAAAGGGTCTTAGAATAAAAAATCGTGCATTAATTAAGGTTAAAAGTAAACTCACTGTTGCATTGCTGCTGCATAAGAAGTCACACAGCTGTTTAGTGAAATGTACGACTGCTGGTAACAACAGCAAACAAAAAAATGAAACGACAAATACAGAAAAAAGTATATGAATATGAATATTCAATAACAATTTGTATCATTTTCATTTATCAGGTGGTCACTGCCATTCTTGTGTATCCTTTCCTGAATGAGTCTGTTGAGAATGATGTAGTCTTAGGAGTAGATATATAAGTTAAGAAAACTGAAGGCTGATCAGTTGCTGTTTGCACCACTCTTTTGTCAGAAGGTTCAAAGATCAGTGTGTTGGTGGCATATCTTTTGTTTTATCTCTCCTTTCTGGTCTCTGCAGTAATAAATGAAATTAAGTCTACAGGCTAAAACAGCCCTGAAAAAGAGTTTTAATCTAATCTGAGTTCTCTATTACCTCTTTACTGCCAGCTAATCTAGAGCTGAGCCCAGTCACTGCAATGGGGAAACCAGTGAAATTTGCAGAGGCATGATGCATGATGTTTATGATTGGCTATACCCCAAAGTGTTTCAAAAAAATTCAGTCTAAAGGATATTATGTATGGACTTATTATGAAAAATAAAAAAATGATTACTTTTTGGTAAACATTATTTTGATTCTATGGAAAACATATATACCCACAAATTCTGTGCAACAAGCTTCTTTCATATATAAAAGCCCTTAAAATAATGAAAAATGTGAATGCAAAGAAACTTCTTAATATTGTAGAAGAATATAATTTACAACAAAAGCCCTGACACTTTTAAGCTACCTTTTTTATTTTACTGTTAATTTTAGTTAAGTTAGTTGTGATTTTATTTGTCCTTACTGCACCTTTGTCTTTAAACTCAGTTTACATGATGAGGGTTTTTTTTTAATTTCAAATGCCTTGTTGTTTGTACAGTTTGATAAATAAAGCATTTATATAAAAAAAAGAAAAGAAAAAAAAGCTCACCTCCATTCAAGTATGTTTTTTTTTCTCTCCAGAATCTTTATTTTACCAATCTACAATAGAACAATAATACAAAAGTGTGTAATATATGTGGCAATTCGAACAATAATACTTCTTATAACTGGAAGTTAACATATGAACAGGACAAAGATAATCCAAAAAAAAGTATAAATAAAATAAATGTAAAAAAATATTAAGAAAAATAAATAAAAAATTTCAAGAGGCAGACATTTTCATTCAAGGTATTTCGAATAAAATTCAAGGGCTGATAAGAATTTCTTGTTTTCTTTGACATATTTTAGCGAATTAAAGTAAAGTAGTGTTTCATTTCGATTAAAAATAACATAAATAATGGGGTTGTTTTTGACATCTTTGCTTTATGAATGTGAAATTTGCCCAATAGGATAAACAAATTGACAATGTTATGTTTATTATTTTGAGAAAAATTTTAAAAAATTATTTTTTTCTCTTCTAATTGATCTAATTAATTGCTGTTTTGTTAAACAAAAGTTTCTCCAACTCTTTCCAGAAAGTAACACAAAAAGAGCATTTATAAAATAGGTGAACAATACTCTCAGGTTCAGCTTTACAGAAGGTGCATTTATCATCAGCATCTGAGAATCTAGAAATATATGTATTTGTTGGATAGAAATTCTGTAACAGTTTAAGATTAAAAGTTGAATTCCATTTAGGTAGAGTGAACACTGAGGGCTGAAAGTTTCACACGTTTATCATATCCTTTCATTAATTCAATTAAACTGTTAGGAATAGAGTTGACTACAGATACTCTTTGGGTTTGATAGGAAAAGCTTTTTTCCGAAGAAACGTTTCATAGGACAATAATTGACCTTCATTGTTAAAAAGGTCTTTAATAAATATTGTGACTTGTTCCCTTTAGTAATATACTAATTGTTCCAAATTCTTGTCTTGTGCGGAGAGAAGTTGTGTGAGTAGCACAGTTTCCATGCCAACAAATCTTGCTGATAAAATTTAGACAGACATAAAGGAGGTTTAGAGACATTATAATCACATAGTAATAGAAAATGAAGACCTTCTACTTCTTTGAATATATTGTGAGGGATGAAATACCTTAAGGAGTTGGGTGCTTTCAAACATTTCACTTTAAATGTGTAATTCAAGTCTTTAAAGTCCAGGAGTTCGAAGCCACCCTCCTCTTTAGACCCAGTCAATATCTCCTTTATCAGGTGGTGATGTTTGTTTTTCCACACAAAGTTGATAAAAATGTTATTTATATCCTTGCAAGTTGAGTCCGGGAGATATAGAGAGAGAGCAGGATAAACAAAACGTGGCACTCCTTCAGCTTTGGTTAATAGAATCCTTCCCATGATGGAAAGGTCTCTCTGGAGCCACATGTTTAGAATGGGTTTTGTTCTATTCAGTTTGGGAGAGAAGTTGAGAAGCTGTCGTTTCATTGTGTCATTACACCATTCAAGTATCGTTATGTGGTTAAAGAGGAGGGGTAATATTGCCCTCCTCTTTTCTTCCTCAGATATTTTTGTAATCTGTTTTGTGACGTCAAACTTAGGAAGCAGGGTTGAAATACACAGAGAAAACTGATTTTCAACTCTTTATTTGTATTTATTTTGCCGTGATAAACTACAACTTCCGCTCCTCCAAACCTTTGAAATGCCATTTCCTATTATACCTTTTAAAATAAATACAGTTCCAGATTAAAGTACTGTATAAAGCAGTGCTGAAAAGCAATATGGGCAATAATTGAGTTAGCTAGTCCTCATTAATAGAGACAAGATTAAAAAACCTAACGTATGCAGCTTCAAAATATTTTGAAATGTTTTTACATTTTCGTACATACACATTTATATCACCTGAAACGAACTTTTTGATGCTTTTATTGTGATAGTCAGCGAGCATACCCGGAAGTGTGTCTCAAATATTAAGCGGACATTAAAGGTGGTCCGACGTGAGGTAACTGTTAAACGAGTTTAGTTAGTTTTTGTTGCCTGTGGTTTTGCAGGCCCTGTATGAATAGTTCAGGCTTGTGTTTAAGCAGTCAGACTAAAGTTTTAGTGTGCTTTAAAACGACACTGTGCAGGATCAACCGGAGCTCTTCTGCAGTGAGTTCTGAAATAGTAAGTCCTCAAAGCGCTCTGCGCCTCTCAGTACTTTATCTTATAAGTTTAAACGCAGGATTTCAGGCGGGTGTGTTAATCTTGGTTTCGGCTATGCAAAAAGCTATGTTACTGTTTCCTTTGTGGTTCGGTTTTTGAAGCGCTAAGCGCAACCTTTGACCAAGACTGATAGGGACTCAGTAGCTCACGTTTTCTTCCTCCCGTGCAGATGCTTCTTAGTGCAGAGCTGTAGATGCCCACGATGAGACTACAAACTCTGTCACTGAGGACGCTGCTCTTCCTGGGGCTTTGGCACAATGGAAGGAGAAGTCTAGCCTCGGCTCCAGAGCTGCAGGAACAGCCCAAGAAGATAGGTAAGGCAGTCCCAGGTTGCAGCCAGCAACAAAACACAGGATTCATGCTTTCTGTCGGCCCTTTTAAAACATATCTTTGTGATTATTTTCTTGGTTTGTTTCAGCACCCCTATACAGAATAATGTGCAGTTATGCATATGAGCATTTGGACAATAACACCTCTTTTTTTTTTCTTGTGATGTTGCCTCTGTATACCAGGACATTTGTAAAACTTATTTACTTTCCTTACTTGCCTCAGGTTCAGTCTTTTTTTTTTTTTTTTTTTTTTTTTAGCTTTATTAGCCCGTGTTTATGAAGCGATACAGGTGACGTAAACGTCCCTGCGACATGGCGAGTGACGCATAAATGATGCGACACAACGAATCGATAATGAAATTTGTTGCCAACACTTAATAATCGATTTTTATCGATTCTTTGTTGCCAGCCTAGTCACCAGTAGTTTGCACTTGTTGTAAACTCCCTGTATTTCCATTCACAAAGGCGTCCCTTGATTGTAGACCCCGATATTCATACACCTACCTCCCCAAGAGTTTTCTTGACATGGTTAGGTGCTGTGAAGTTCTTCTTGCATGTATACAATTCTGTGATCACCCGCTTTAGTTGTCTTCTTTGGTCTTTCTGGCTTTTTGGTATTGCTGAGCTAACCACTGCATCCATTCTTTGAAGAAAACAATGCACCAGACTGTTGATTTGACCACTCAGACTTATTTATTTTTGCTAGCTCTCTGATAGGTTTGCTTTGCTTACTTTTGGGTTTTAAGCCTCACGTCTGTTAGGCTCTCATGTTGAAAGTTCTAGTGAACAGCTACCAAATTAAGGCTCAGCTACAGGTATACAGATCTACCTTTGAGCCTCTGAAAATGGGAGACTGTTTATAAAAATGTCTGTAATTCCTAAACTGTTAATGCAATAGTTTTGTTGTATTTTTCAGCTTTAATTTTAGGTGTTTAACAAATCTGTCAATGAATAAAATTCTTATTGAAACATGATGTTTCCATTGCTCATACATTGGAAATGGATTTCCTGTTAAGTGTGAGGCATCGTGTGTCCACAGAAAATTATTTGCATACTCAAAGATTTGTCATGAGGAAGGAGGTGTAGATGTGTAAATTACCAAGTAATTCTTTTTTTTGAATTTATTTTTTATGTAAATAGAATAACCAGAACATACGCAAACCATTTGCAGCCATTCCAACTGGACATCGTTAAGTGGACTTGCAAACCCCCCTCTTTCAGCTGTTCCGCTCCTCGTCTTTTCCCTCCCTGGTAGGATAGGAGGAGGAGGAATAAAGTTTTTGAGTGTAGCCCCCGATCTAAAGGACGTGCAGGTTAATTCATGTAGGTTCACATTGCTGTCACTGCTCTTTTAAAGCTGTGGTTGGAGGAGGCATTGGTGGCTCAGCGACAGCATATTACCTGAGGCAAGAGTTTGGACCTGGGGTCAAGATCGACGTGTTTGAAGCCAGCACAGTTGGTGGGCGACTTGCGACGGTGAAGATCGGAGATGATGAATATGAGACGGGAGGCTCGATAATCCATCCTCTCAACTTACACATGAAGCATTTCATTGATAAATTAGGTAAATTTAAGATCCCAAATGGCTTGGATTAAAGATAAGCTGTGATTTCCACACTTCTTATGTTTTCTGTTTTGTTTTTTCTTTTCAGGTATTCCTCCAAGAAGAGAAGTCCCGTCTAAAATGGCGATCTTTGATGGAAAGGAGCTTGTGTTCGAAGAGAGCGATTGGTTCATAGTAAATTTCTTCCGCATGCTGTGGCGATACGGCTTTAACTTTATTCGAATGCAGATGTGGGTGGAGAGTGTTCTGGATAAATTTATGAGGTGAGGGTGCTGTTTTTGTGGCTCCTAAATTTCATTGATGTCAGGTGCCCTAATTATCTGTAAATCCTTTTATGAACAGAATCTACCAGTACCAGCAGTATGGTTACTCATTCTCCAGTGTGGAGAGGCTGTTGCATGCCATGGGAGGCGATAATTTCCTTACTCTGATGAATCAGACTCTGGAGGAAACCATGATGGGAGAAGGATTTTCTCAGGTCTTCATCAATGACATTGTAGCACCAATCACTCGTGTCAACTATGGCCAGAGTGTCCGCATCAATGGCTTTGTGGGTATGTTTCAAAACTTGTAGTTTAGCATGCATCTTACACTCTTTTTTTTGTTGTTGTTAAATATGTTTTGATATCTTTAATTTAGAGCGAACATGTCTTGTTTTTAGGGGCGGTGTCATTAGCAGGGGCAGATTCAGGCCTGTGGGCAGTGGATGGAGGAAATAAGAAGGTTTGCTCAGGACTGCTTTACAACAGCAAAAGTGAGCTCATCCCTGCTAGAGTGACCTCCATTTCAGTGAAAGTTCGACCATCCAAGAGAAGTACCGTTCACATTACTTGCTGTCGTACAGATCTGGCCTTTGTCTCTTTCTTGATCCTTCATATTTCATCCTAATATCCCTTCGTGTCCCATTTTCAGGCACCACCGTCAGTTTATATGAGGTTAACTATGTCGACGAATCAGGATCAGCGCACGCTCTTTATGACATCGTGGTAATAGCAGCGCCTCTTCACCAGGGGAAATCTGACATCACATTCTCAGGCTTTTCCCCTCCAATTCCTTCTCACTACCCCGGGCGCTACCACCAGACGGTCGCCACTCTCGTCCACGGCTTGCTGAACGTGTCCTACCTGGGGACCACAGAGGCAGCCTCGGAGTTCACTGTGTCTGATGTCCTCACCACAGACTCAAAGGACTCCGTCATCAACAGCTTGAGCTCCCTGGACCCTCTGCACATCCCCAAAGGTTACAAGAGCCCCCCTGCTAGCCAAACCAAAGTCTGGAAAGTGTTCTCCAAAGAGCCACTGTCCCAGGAGCAGCTGGAGAACATGTTCCTCTCCTATGATTCGGTGTCTGAAACTAAATGGCTGGCATACCCCGAGTACCGTCCACCACACCGCAAGACCCCTCCTTTCATCCTGCACAACCGGCTGTTCTACCTCAACGCTGTGGAGTGGGCAGCGAGTGCCATGGAGATGAGTGCCATCGCTGCCAGGAACGTGGCCCTGCTGGCACACCACCGCTGGCATGAACAAACCGGCAAGATCGACCAGGAAGACCTGCACACCCGCCTGAGAGGAGAACTCTGAAAATTGAGAACTGTTTGAAAATTGAATCAAAAGCAAATCAAACAATTTGATTACACCACTATTTTACACACACCATATTGCCAAAAGTATTCTGTCGTCTACCTTTAAACACACATGAACTTGAGTGACCTCCCATTCTTAATCCATAGGGTTTAATATGATGTCGGCCCACCCTTTGCAGCTATAGCAGCTTCAACTCTTCTGGGAAGCTTTCCACAAGGTTTAGGAGTGTTTATGGGAATTTCTGGCCATTTTTCCAGAAGCTCATTTGTGAGGTCAGACACTGATGTTGGATGAGAAGGCCTGGCTCACAGTCTCCGCTCTAATTCATCCCAAAGTTGTTCTGTCAGGTTGAGGTCAGGACTCTGTGCAGGCCAGTCAAGTTCTTCCACACCAAGCTTGCTCCTCCATGTCTTTATGGACCTGCTTTGTGCACTGGTGTGCAGTCATGTTGGAACAGGACCATCCCTAAACTGTTCCCACAAAGTTGGGAGCATGAAATTGTCCAAAATGTCTTGGTATGCTGAAATGTTAAGAGGCCAAGCCCAACTCCTGAAAACAACCCCACTCCATAATCCCCCATCCACCAAACTTGGCACAGTGCAGCCAGACAATTACCGTTCTCCTGGCAACTGCCAAACCCAGACTCATCCATCAGATTACCAGATGGAGAAGCGTGATTCATCACTCCACAGAACACGTCTCCACTGCTCTAGAATCCAGTGGTAGTGTGCGTTACACCACTGCATCTGACACTTTGTATTACACTTGATGACATAAGGCTTGGATGCAGCTGCTCAGCCATGGAAACCCATTCCATGAAGCTCTCTACACACTATTCTTGAGCTAATCTGAAGGCCACATGAAGTTTGGAGGTCTGTAGCGACTGACTCTGCAGAAAATTGCAAATGTTTGTAGAAGCATTTTTGCATCTATAGGTGTTTGATTTTATACACCTGTGGCCATGGAAGTGATCGGAACATCTGAATTCAATGATTTGGATTGGTGAGTGAATATTTTTGGCACTATAGTGTGTGTGTATATATAATAATTTGTCTATATTTAATACACAGGACACCAATAATAAAATCCAAACACACCAGTCCCCAGCAATACACCCACCAAGTTTTAAGTAGATCAACAGTTCATAAGATAGACAAAGAGCACACACAGAAATATCAGTGGCGATTAATCAATATTGGCAATGGCAACTTCATTTATATTGCACATTATATTTCTCAGTGTGCGTAACATAAAAGATAAAAATCATAAAAACCAGTGTAGATCCACAATGCCTTAAGACAGTAAAAACAAAAGCCATAGATTCATCACCAGCAACACCACACAAATCACATTAAATGTTAGAACAAAACTGTACTGTGCTGAATCATGCAATCACTGTGAACCAAGCTGCACTGGAGGCCAGACACACAAGTTTTGTGTAATTTTTTTTGACTGTGTTGTTCCTGTTCTGAACACGGTACAGAGAAGAAAGTCGGCTTGTCATCTCAGCCTTGCCTCTCTAACTTTGTGTGTGCCAGGTTTTTAAAATGCCATGCACTAGAAGTGATGCTGACAGGTATTCTTGTAGCATTTGCACACTTATCTGGAACTTCTCCAGCTTTCAAGTCACCAGCCCCTGAGCTTTGGCACTCTGCGCTGCACCTGAACGTGCGGATGGTAACAACCTGTTATGTGATAGCACCACAGCCTGTGTCAGCCCTCTGACACAGGCTGTGGTGCTATCACACAATCTCTGCATCCAGTGAAAATCTTTATTGCAGCTGCAAGGTTGTGTGTTAACTACAGTTGATACTGACATGTTATCACATTGGTATGACTAATTCTGAATATTCAATAATAATTTGTATAATTTTCGTTAATCAGGTGGTCACTAGCATTATTGTATATCCTTTCCTGAATGAGTCTGTTGAGAATGATGTCAGCTTAGGAGTAGATATGCAAGTTAAGAAAACTGAAGGCTGATCAGTTGCTGTTTGTGCCACTCTTTAGTCAGAAGGTTCAAAGATCAGTGTGTTGGTGCCATGTCTTTTGTTTTAGTTGGCTCCTCTCCTCTGTGGTCTCTGCAGTAATAAATGAAATTAAGTCTACAGGCTAAAAACAGCCCTGAAAAACAGTTTTTATCAAACCTGAGGTCTCTATTAACCTATTATTATTACCTTATTGCACATGGATGACATAACTACTACAGATAATTGTAGGTTGATCTAGAATAATGTTCTGTTTACAGCTCTGATAGAGTTCCCTTTTGTTGTTCAAATGAGTGTACAAAACATTTAGCCAAACGGTGTCCACTAATACCACGATGTCCTTTTGCTGATCTGTTTGGGTTTCCAGTCTTTCTACCTCCTCAGCAGACTACTGTGTATTTTTAGTGGGCACAGTCAGCTGTCAGCAAGACATTTTCTTTGTACATTGAATCATATTGATGTCAGATGTGACTCATTGTTTGTCCTACAGTGACTAAAATTGGACTGACTAATCCCAGTACGCACAAGGTAACAGGTGTATGAATTATGATTGTGCCTTAAAGACAGCGGAGTAATTAGGGTATGTGCTAATTAAATTTTATTTACAGTTTTAGAGATGTTTTGGGTCTTCCTGTGTTTTTTAAAGGACAGTTGCCACTGCGGTCTAACCATCAAGACCACACAGATACATGTCTGGGTGGTTTTTAACAACATTGAGGATTTATATTATTCTGTACCAATAATTTGTTAAATGTTGTGTTGTTTAGAAATACTGTATCTACTGAGACTATTTTTGGGACAAAGAAAATGTAGTTTTCTAACTGTTTCTTAAGAACCTTTAGAGTCTTTTTCTCTAGATTTTTTGACAATAGTGGAGTATTATGCACTTTAACTGATTTAAATAATTTTACTCTTTCATTTCAACTGTGCCGAAACCTCTCAAACTGAAACTGTATTTCTCTAAAATGTTTCCAATTACAGTAAAGTGATTTGTCTCCTTGATGATTTTTTTTGTTTGCTTGTTTATTTGCTTCAAAGTCTTCAACTGCAAAATAAAAAGCCTAAATGAATTGTGTTTGAAGTAATTAACTCCACATGCACTGAAGCTTGCCAGTAAAAACAGGGCAATGAATTGCACATCATTTAAACACCTTTTTACTTTGAAAACTGCCTTAATTCTTTGTGGCATAGATTTATTAATGTGCTGGAAATATTCCTCAGAGATATTGCTAAGGGGGCCCCAAAGTGTGGCAAGAAAATATCCTCCACATCATTTCACCGGCAGCAGCCTGAACCGCTGATACAAGGCAAAATGAATCCGTGTTTTCATGTTGTTTATGCCAAATTGTGACCCAGCCATCTGAATGTTGCAGCAGAAATCGAGACTTATTACACCAGACAACATGTTTCCAGTCTCCTGGTGTCCACTTTTGGTGAACCCCTGTGGACGGTAGCCTTGGTTTCCCATTCATAGCTGACAGGAGTGGCAGCTGGTGTGGTCTTCTGCTGCTGTAGCACATCTCCTCTGCTCCGCTGCCTTGGTTACAACAAGTGGTGATTTGAGTTATGTTTTCCTTCCTGTCTGGTCATTCTGTGACCTCTGGCATCAACAAGGTATTTTTACCACTGCCACTCACTGGATATTTCCTCTTCCTGGCCCACTCTCTGTAAACCCTAGAGATGCTTGTCTGGGGAAATCCCAGTAGATCAGCAGGTTTTGATGCACTCAGACCAGGCCGTCTGGCACCCACGACCATGCCATTCTCAAAATCACGCAATTCACCTTTCTTCCCCATTCTGATCCTCAGTGCAGGCGTAAAAGGAGAAATTATAGTTGTTGCATGAATTCTTCCCCCTTTAGGGGAACAGAGTAGGCTGCACTTTGCTTTCATCGACCGCTGCAGTCATGTGTCCTAACTGCCTGTAAACAAGTGAGTCATATAAAAGCTATTAGGTGTGGTGCGTTAGTGAGGGCGCACAGCAGCATGTGCAGTGCATGAGGGGCTCCACGCTTCCTGTAAACAAAAACTGTGTCTCCTGTGATTTCCTGTGATATGATCACAGGAACCATCAATGTTGAAGAGACCAAAGATCAGAGTCACTCTGGATTACTGAGAATTTACTGTGTGCATCTTCCAACTTATTTTTGCTCTGGTAAATGTTTTCTTAATTTTACACCATCTTAATCTAAAATTCAGCTTTTCTTTTGATTTTTGAGGTTTAGAAGATAAAATGTTTTCCAGGTAATTTTTTAAAATGACAGCTTAAGGACTAAAATGTCTAAAAGCTGCATCCGTTTGCACTGTAATCGTGATATTGTGTTCTCTTTGATGTGTGAGATTAATGAAGGAATTGTCTCGCTGTGCTACATTGTGACCCATCATTTGGAAGCCAAGTATTCTCAGTGAAATCATTTCCATTCCTAAAAGGAAACCAGCATTGTTTTCAGCTCAGATACACGGAGTCCCTATATTTTCCCTCGAGCATCCCAAATAAAGGCCCGTGTGACTGAAGAGCCAACAATGAGTGGTATTGACAGGCAGAATAAGGATACATCTGTGTTGAGATGTGCCACCCAGCTGTCCCTTCAGCCAGGGAGGGACAATGGTACCAGAGCCGCCTGTCCAAAGGAAACATGTGACTGGACTGAAGATATAAAAAGCTGCAAAGTGGCATCAACACCACACACGTTATTTGGAGTGACAGCCCCCCCTAAAAAAATCTTTCACAACCAGACCAGAAAACAAGATGAGATTTTTAGCGCCTCTGTTTGCTTTCCTCGCTGTGGCAGCGTTTCACACAGGTAAGAAGAATAAATAGTTATGATGCAGTTTTCTCGTCTGATGCCTGTTGATGGAGGCGAAAACAAAAGTGTTATCTTTTCCTGAATAATATGTGTGAGCGTAGCTCTACGGAAAGCCAGCTGATGCTTATTTAGAGAGTAGATGCATTAAATGCTGAGCGGTGTGTTTGTGATGGTTTGCAGTGCTCTCAGCATCTCTGGAGGCTGAAGCGAAAGAAGAAAAAGCTGCAAAGTATGGTGAGGGATTCATAATAATAATAACCAGTAACGATGATGTATATTGATGTTGATGGTAGATACATTTTTGGGAACTTTTCTTTTGCTTTCATGCAGATGGGCTAGCCGAACTCCAGAAAATAGGTATAGTATGCTCATCCAGTTACTGCAAATCTCTGCAGAGTGGGCGATTGGTAATTGCTTTATAGTCACACGGTGGGTTAAAAGTAATTAAGATCATGTAATATAGTCCATCAAATAACCTCGGCTGGCTCACAACTATCTCAGTTTATCTTAGTTTACTATTAATACATTAACACTAGTGGAGGAAGCATCCATTCTCTTGGCTCTTTTGTAATTTTTATCACTTTATTTCTCAAGATCAGATGGAGTTTGAGGCTGTTCAGAAAAACCAGGCAGCTCACACGAATGGTAGGTTTAGTACAAAAGTTGGTATCAATGAGTAAATTTTTTTTTATCAGTAATCATTTTCACCTTTTCCTCTCAAGCTACTGAAGATCAGAATGGAGATTCCCGCTACCTTGGTGAGAGCAAACTAAAAAAATATTGGCTGAAATCTTATAGCGCGTGACCCAGTTTCAGCTGGTAATGCTGTCTTTCATTTACAGAGGCTGCTCAGGATCAGTCTGGTAAGCTCCACTTAATTACATGATGAATACCTGAACTGACTGTAAGGCAAAGCCCTTCATCACCTGTTGAAATGTTTCCGACAGTGGAGGAGCATGTGGACTCTGAGAACGACAACGCAGGTGCGTAGAGAGCATCAAACAGGTGATTCTTCTTTACCTGAGAGCCAACATGACTTAACTGTGAAATCCTCCCCCAGCAGAGGGAGGTGGAAACTCTGATGCTGCAGCTCAAGCAGGTAAGAGAGGATTTGCAGTTCAAATGTGGGCCTGTGGGTGGCAGCAAAGGACAGTGACGTGTGACACATAATTCAATCCCTGTCCCCTTTTATACAGAGTCAGAGTCTGAGTCCACTGAGGACACAGATGGTGAGTTTGTGACATATATTTTTTTTTAGGCAGTGTAATTTTAGCTCCTGTCCTTCCACCAGTGTTAAAGTCTGATTTTATTAATGTTGACAGGGACACAGAGGCAGGGTAAGTGTTGCAAATCTTACAATACAATACTGCAGTTAACACAAATACATCATGAGCCTGGAGCTAATGAGTAATTTGTGTCCTTTTAGTGTCTTTTTGAAAGACCATTTAGAGGTAAATAAAAACATAAAGTGTGTGAATATCTTCCTAGAGCACCATGAGGTTGTGACCAAGACTGCAGCCAGTTTGGGTAAGATCAAATGAAAACACTGAAAATCGACTTAGGTATTAAACACTGCGACAACCTTCTGTCTGTCTCTAATTCTGCAATTTGTTCTCTTTAGAGGAAAACACTCAGGATTCAACCAAGGATCAAGGTAAAACTCTGTAAAATATTACATGCACGCATCAGTATCCACCTTGATATCATACACACACACACACACACACACGAGTGAAAGTATCCTCAACTGTTTCCTGTTTATCCAGCTCAAAGACAATGATCAACATTGTTTTATGTGCCTGACTCAAAAGTACCTGCTGAGGCAAGATGTGGTGAACTACTCCACACAATGTTACATTTAAATTGCAGGTTGTGAAATACGGTGGAGAGTGCAGCAAAAACAAAGCCAGACAGAGCCGGTCTAAGCTGGATTTAAATAGTGTCAGAAAGCCTCTATAGACGTTTGTGTATCAACAGTTAAAAATGCCTCATGTGCAATTAGAAGTTTACAGCTCGGCAGCTTGTGAAAACTCTCAAAGTGATATTTTTTTCACAGTTTATAACGTGTCTGAGGAAGCATGTGAGTCACCGCAGAGACGAGTTTACTGCTTAACCTCAAAAATAAGACGCTAGGATTGTTTATTTGAATGCAGTCCTCCCCGTATGTGATAAATCTAGGACAAGAATCCAGGGCACTCTGAGACGTCTGTCCCCAGACGTCTGCTTATTGTGCTTGATTTATACTGTATCATCTGCTTCAGGATATTTTAGGACCAAGGATGCATTGTCCCTGTCCTAAAAATGTGCTAAAAGGATTGTTTTTAAAATTGATCCAGTTATTTAGGCCTAAGGGTGTTGATGGACTAATAAAGGTGATCTTTTAACTGTGGTTAAAAACTTAGATTTAGTGAAGGAGCTTCTTCGGTGTGAATTCTGAAGGTAGAGTAGGGGAGACCATGTTGGGAGCCCTGGAAAACTACTAAATTGCGGTGTTTTCAGTGTAAAGCTGGCGTAAAGGAATCTCTTCTGTCTGCTCCTGTGTCACAGATGTACTGGAGTGAGAGAGCACAGCAGCACGTGGGTGCCAGCGCTCGCTCATCGTGCAGTGCGTGAGCTACAGTGACCTGACAGTAAATTAAAAAAAAGGGACCCATCCTACTTGTCTGTATAACCTGCCTCTCCTTGTTTCTTGTTAAATGTTGTGCAACTGGAAAATATGCCACAAGTGCTTTTTATTTCTTTTTTTTAAGAATGCAACTCAGACAGTGCAGCATTATTTCACTGTTTGAATTTCACAGTATAATCGACCATCACTAACATACTGTATACAAAAATTCTGGCAGATAGCCAGCCACATAATAAAATGACTCATTATACATGATCATAAATTGAGAAAATGTGCAAGAGTAGTTTCTGATAAAATATATTTTGTGTATATGTATATGTATCTTTATAGTTTTTCAGTATTTAAATGCAGTTTTTCCAAGTTCAGTGTGAATAAGAGGTACAGCTCATGTTAAAATGTCCTATGAACTGATGTGAAAGAGATAAATTAAGAATATGAGTTCTAAGTGCAGCGATGGAGGGCTGGATCTAGATTGTCCACAACCTTAGATTTCTTTGGGTTGAAGGTGGCAGGTGTGGAAGGTGTTGTAGTTGTTTTTGTACAGAGAACAGTACAGTAGGAAAGATTTCCTGAAGCGATCTTTATGGCAGCAATAGTGAATAAGAGGGAGAACGAGATCTACTCCCTCTGTAGTGTGGAATGGAACAGGTGTGATGGGTTGTCCATGCTGGATGGCAGAGACCTTCTGTCCCTCACTGACTCAAGACAGCTCCAGATTCTGGCCAGTCATGGCTCCAGCCTTGTGGATTAGCTTGTTGATCCTACTAGCATCCCTGGCAGCAAAGTAAATGGCACTCACTCCCAGACTGGTACATCTCCAACATCTTGCTGCATACATTGAAGGATCTGAGCTTCCTCTGATTTTTTTTTTTTTTTTTTAAGGGGGATCATTTTTCAGTTTTGGATGCTTTGCCAAACTCATGCATTTCCAAATGTTTGCAAGACAAATAAAAATCTGTATACAGGTATTTGTATCTGTATACTGTGTGTTTGTATTGATAAATGTTTCAGTAATGTTCCCTTTGTTATACATCCCAAAGACAAATTCAATAGGCATTTTGTTTTTCAATTTTTATTTCCTTTTTTTTTTTTAATCCACAAATGGGGAGCAGTACATCTTTATATGCATTTAAAAAAAAAAAACAACCTCTTTGGTACCTAATGGAAAATAAAACAATTAAGGCAGCTACAGCATCTAGGTTCTGAAATGCATTTAGTACTGCAGTCAAACAATCACACACTGGCCACGCAATAAACTTCCAGTTTTTAGGTTCCTGCTCCTTGTCACATGATCCAGAGGAAAGGTGGGGCAACCAAATTGCTCAGGTAAACACCAAAATAAAAACACTGGAAAGTGAACTACAAAAGAACAAGGCTGAAGCTGACCTAAAGCAATAAACCATTAGGGATGATGCAATCAAGTTTTAGAACAGTGTGTTTGAGAACACATTGTTGTGTAGTTGACATTCTGTAATTATATTTCAACAGAGCAGGCACTCCTTGGTGCACTGATCAAGAACAGAAAGCCCGGACGTAGAACTGGATATGCAACCGACAATTTGGGCTTTGTCATTTCTTTGATGTGTGCTGACTTCTTACGCTAATTATTTCTCCAAACATTCTGCATGTGATCATCCGGTGTGTACAGTTAACTCCTACAGAACATGTAATGTTTGAACTATATTGTGACATATGGTAGAAAAAACATACTCTCAAACAGCTGAAAAACATTTTGATCTTTTAACAAAGAAGTCCTAGTTTTGAAAGAAAACCAGGTGTGAAGTCAGATCTGACTAACTACTCAGAAATGGTGAGACATTTTCACCTAAATACTGCTTTTTTCCTTCCTTTAATCAGTTTCCAGCATGTGTGATGACTTGAATGTTACATCTGTAATAGGCTAATACTGCATTTTAAGTTGTTCATTTCTGCCTAATGTATAAAACAAAACATGACTGTACATGATGATCATACATAATTGCAAAGTAAAAAACACATGAATTATTAGAAATAAACAGCTGATTTTAGGTTAACTCTTTACAGAATGATGAGATATGAAAAAGCCAGAACAAAGAAATAAAAAGGTTGCCGCTACAGGTTATGTGACCCAAATGGAACAGACAGCAAGTTATAGCTGGAAAATGATGCAGCCAAGAACCACAGGCACATGTCAAACCCTTTCAAAACTTTTTTTTTTTTTCCTCCCCCCTCCTTTTTCCTTCTGAAGTCATTAGCCAGAGGTAAATATATTTTGGCCTTCAACCTTCACTCCTTTCCCTCCTGGTGCCCACTGGAGCGGTTTCTTTCTCCTCCCCCTGCTTGGGGTGCAGCCGAGTGCTCACAGGATGACGTGGACAAAGAGCGCCATGATAGCAGCACTGATCAGACCAGAGATGGGAACCGTCACAAACCATGCCATGAAGATGTTTCTGAACAGACGCCAGTCTACTGCCTTCCTTGAGCGCAGCCATCCCACTGCCACCACAGAGCCCACCTATTAAAAAAAAAGAAATAAATTCAATTACCTTCCTCCAAATTATCTGTGTGCATGTATCTGTCTGATAGTTTGAGGAAAAACTTGCTCCACATGTGGAACTTCTACCAAACTGTTTACTCAAGCCTCCCTCATATAAAACGGTCTCTTCCCCCATGTCTCATTTGAGTTCCCAGACCACAGGATTTGACCAGCTTACCTTGCAGTGGGTGGTGGAAACAGGCAGTCCAATGTTAGAAGCAACAACAACAGTCAAGGCTGAGGCCAGTTCAATGCTGAAACCACTGCAAGAAGAGAAGAAAACACATTCAGGTGCATGTGTCTTTGTAGCCTAAATATAAGGAGCAGTAATGTCAAAGGATGTGGTTCTGATAACTAGGAGAAACAGCTTATGAACTGTCTGCGGAGTCTACCTAGAGGGGGTGATGGGCGTGAGGTCCCTGCCCATCGTCTGGATCACCCGGCGACCCCATACCCAGAGTCCAGCGCAGATGCCCACGCCACCATACAGCAGCAGCCAGATGGGTGTAGGTGCATTTGACACCACACTGCTCGTTTCGTAAACCAACCACAAAGCTACCAAAGGGCCAATGGCGTTACTGCAGAGGTGAGGGGAGAAAAAAGAATTAGAACAATCTGGCAAAGAAACGCAGGTTTCAGCCCATTAACCGAATGACATGTCATTAAACATACCTAACGTCATTTCCTCCATGAGCAAAGGATCCAAAGCAGGCGGTAAGAATTTGAAGGAACTGGAACAAGACTGAGACTTCTGGTTTGTCTTTTTCAGGCCCATCATCATCCAGGGAGCTCTGGCTGCTACCTGTATCCTGTATCCCCACGTCTAGTCTCACATCACCCTCTACCAGGCCTTCAGGAGTTGTGTGCTCTGCCACAGCATTGCAGTAGCTGGTGTAGCTATCCATACGCACTCGCTTTTTGTCTTGACCACCTGACCCTGGAGCCTTGATGCCATCCTCACAAGCACGGAAATCCCCTTCTTTATGCTTGTCATGCATGCCGATGATTGTCATGGTGTAGGCGGTGTAACTGTTGTTGCGCCGGATGGGTCGATCACCCCCCTCTCCCATGCAGTCACTCATTTTGGCCAAGTGGAGCTTGTGCAGTAGGTCTTTGTAGAGGGCTGAGTCTGTGTGGACTGTGTGGTACTGGCTGTAACCGTTACTTGGTGGCTGTGGGGGTCTGCTGTTGAACTGAACATGGTTTTTGAATTGGACCTGGTTTGGAGCATTTGTGGAAGCACCATTACTCTGATTGAAGTGGACCTGACAGTTTGCTTGAACCTGTGTGGGGGCTTCAGAAAAAGAAAGAGGGGGAGAAGAAATTTATTTATTTTTTTTTAAAAAAAGAGAGTCAAAAAGAGTTAATTCACTCATTTTATGAACACACTAACTCTTATATGCATCTTTGTTATATTAACTAGTGCATCTTGGCACATTTTAGCATACTTACCATCATTTGAATTGCTGTAGTCAGTGTCATCAGAATCTCCAATGTCAAATGCCACCTTGTGTTCCTTACTACTATCGGCTTCATCAGAATCTCCAATGTCAAAGGCCACCCTGCGCTCCTCAGGGGCTTCCAGGGGCTCAGCAGAAGAGCTGTGATTGACAGCTGGTGTCATAGATGCCTGCTTCAGGATTGGACAGTGGGCCTCTTTAAGCTCCTTCTTTTCCATCAGAGGGCTCTCAGTGGGGCTGGACTTGATATCTCCTATTAGGGCAGGAGATGGATTGAAATATTATTTGGATCACATCCAAACATATACTCAGCACAGAAGAGAAATCCCAGCACAGCATGTGTTTTTCCTTCAACCTAAGCTGTAGGGAGTCCAAGCATTGCATAACCTTAAAGTCAGAAGGCTCCTTGTCCTGTAAATATAAAGATCCCTGTGTCCAAGGATGGACTCCAGTGCTCACAGGATCAGATAAACAGGATTACAAAGAACATATTTATATTACCACTATCAGGTTGGCTTAACTAAGACAATAAACGAAATGCCTGAAGCTCACATGACATTTGTTTGTAGCTTTAAAGTGAACCTGATACTCTGCACTAGTATTTTCTGTTCAATAAATCCAGGAGTATCCTGGTGAGGTTGTATCATCCAAACTGGTCAAGGCTGGATCTGAAGCAATAGGTTACCCTCAGACTCACCTTTCAATGCACAGCAAATGCCATGCCAACACATTTAAGTCAGCCCCCGCTTATTTTTAGCCAAGGAGTTAAAGACCAATTAGTGGATCCCTATGACCCAATTCGTTGGCGTGCATACTCAAACAAGGCAGATCATGCTTGGTCAGATAAAGATGCTGCTTCTCAAGAGAAGACTGACAAAGTGACTGTCACAATACGTTTTAAAGAGGCCCATCTGTCTGACCAAAGTGATTAATCATTAAGTGTTTAAGGTTCTATTAAGTATTAATAGAGAATATCGTATGAACCTGTGTCCTAGGTTGTATCAGATACAGCTTTTCTGTGATCAACCCTAGCAGACTGCTGATGCACTAACATAGAAGGTGAGAATAAAGCCATTATGAGTCACTAAAACACAAAAGAACTGCATTGTGAATAACAGAGGGAGCAAACACATTCATGGATGTTAAAATGAATGGTGATGCCCTTTAACACCAAATCACACTACTGGGGTGTAAATGCTGATGACTCAGTTTTTTCCCCTTTAATCCAGGATTATAGAACAAAGACTTGCGACAATATTTTCTGATTATTTTCATTAGAGTGACTCCATTGTGAAAAGAAAAAAAGTTACCCCTGAACTCCATTTGCTGGATTAATCTAATCCCTTACTATGAATAGGTGGAGGTTGCAGTGCAACGCTCCAATCATGATTTGTCCAATGGCTTAAGGAACCCAGTAGTTCAGTAGTCATAAGTCATAAGAACCAAGTCACATGGATTTGAAAAATGAGTCAGCTTGTCAAAAGTAGGACTTACGATCAATCTTCTTCTTTAGGCGAGGGCAGACGATAAACCAAACCACAATGGAGGTCAGCAGAGCACAGGCCAATGATATGAGCAGGATGCCCCACCAAGGTACCATTTCAAATCCCAGCACTGGA
Organism: Cichlasoma orientale; assembly: GCA_034780415.1. Classification (NCBI taxonomy): domain Eukaryota; kingdom Metazoa; phylum Chordata; class Actinopteri; order Cichliformes; family Cichlidae; genus Cichlasoma; species Cichlasoma orientale. The sequence continues at coordinate 295,923 of JAVDPK010001638.1, forward strand.
GGATTGCCAAGTGCCATGCAGACATACAAAAGCAAATAAGAGACAGGTTTAATTATTTAAAAAAAAAAAAAAAAAGCAGCATGTGCTACCTTTTCTAGTAGACTACACAGAGAAGAACAATGCACTAAGATTGACGTATAATACTAAAATGTTTTATAATATCTACAAGTCTATAAGGGTTACATCAGGACAATGTTTAATTTAAAACAAAATGGCACTTATGAAAAAGTACTCTACAATAAATGCAATGAGTGCCTAGCTTCATGGTGCCACGTAGTTAAAAATGGAAAGCATGTGTACCCCTAGACACGAACAGTTACGTAACACCAATGTCACCATGACCCCCCCCCCCCCCCCCAAAAGTGCCCAGCTAACAACTACAATAAGATCCTTAAAAGGAGACATCATTTAGGTAGAATAAAAGAAAAGGAAAAAGAAAGGTCATTCACTGGAGTGGTTTGCTGTAGCAATGAAGGCACCCTCTTGCCAACACTGCAGCAAACCTGGTGCAGTATAAAGATGTAGCGCAATGCATACTGGCAGAAAGTTACAATTTACATTTCCCTGGAGAAGCAGTTATCTATGTCATACACACAAGGCAAGTCAGCAGTTTCATGAGGACAAAAAAAAAACAAAAAAAAAAAAAACAAACACACAGTCTAACACATTGTTTGAATCACCAGACATGACCTTGGTCATAAACAAAACACTTCCACTAAGATATGGATTGTTTAGGAAGTGTAAGAGAAGAGAAGGAAATGAGGGCCAAGGGTAAGTCATTATTGTCTCAGTTACTGTGTTTGTTTGAGGGCACAGTCCACTCTCCACTGAGTCACGCTGCAGCATGAGACTGCAGAGCACCTAACTAATGTTTATTTAGTTACGCAATGGAAGCTCACTCGCTCCAGGACAGGAGAAGCATAAGGAAAAAAGTGGACATGACTAACAGTTAAAGTTTTGTCTAGGACTGGAGTACACTGACTCAGTAGTACAGACATCCAAACATGTGGTACAGCCATGCAAAAATCAAAACAAACTTATCACATAAACAGAATTTTAAAAATAAAATTATCCACATGGATCATTTTAATCCAAACTTTTTTTTTGTTAAAGCTGGGATGGATTTTGTTGTCTGATTAACACCCCCACAGAAAGGAGTGACTTTATACCATAGCCATGCTGTGGGGATGAATGGGACTGGACAGGAAATTAAATTTAACCACAGCTGTGCTCCAAACCCTTTGCAGAGACCTATATTCCATGGCCTGCATTACACAATAACATGGTTTGTTTTTTCCCTCCCAACACTGTATATGCAGCTAACCACCAACCTCAATTACAATTACTGTTAAAGTAGGAGTTTATGACTCACTTGGCAAGAAACCTTTTGGTCGTTTGTCCTTAGAGCCCTAATACTCTTGGACCAAGAACATCTGTAACTCCTCAAATTTGTATCCTGCTAAACACACTGAAGTTTATCAATTGAGGCTGGTATGAGGGGGGTCAGAATGTCCTGTCACTGTGACACCGAGCACTTTGAAACAAATTGTGGTGTGGTGGGTTTTTTTGGGGGAGGAAAAAAAAAAAAGAAGAAATCCTGTTTAGACTTTTATATAGAGCAGGTGCTAACAGTTGTGTTATGTGCAGCAACAAGAACAAAATTTAGGGCAGATTCAACAGATGTTGTAAAGAGGGAATTAGCTCCTAGTATCTGTGGACGGACTGAAGTCTTAACAGTACTTTGCCTGAACTTCATTTGTCTTCATGTCTAAGTTTCTTTTAGGGTATGTTTCCCTTTTACAATGTTTGGGGCTGCAATGGAATGACAGCAGCTGAATGATTTATGAAGAGGTGAAGTCACACTGAGCCTCATATGTACAGGACACTCAGCTGACCCTTAAATTCTCTGGTCCAAATGCTGACTTGAGGTCTCTGGCACTGGTGTTTATATTGAGTACAGGAATGTGCTGTGGGATGCCTGGTGTCCAACTGCACCGCTATGTTAGTCTGGAGATCAAGGAATGCAGGAAACCAAACACTGAATTCAGTTTACAGCAGATACCGCTGCTGCTGCATTAGGTTGTATTCATCAGCAATGAGCTGCCGTCGTCCTACGTGCCAGAGCAGTATAGTAATCCAAACAAAGCCTGAAGTAACTGTGGGAAGTGAGAATAAAGCCTATTATAATGAAGTGATGGTTTTGTGATATTGATCACTGACAAACTGATCAAGCAGAGGTGAGTGAAACCTGGTCTACTCTAATTTTGCATTGAGCCAAGGTTTATATGTTGACATTAGTCCTTGTGTGCAGAATATATATGGTATATGGATGCTAGTTTGTGTGAATATATAAAAAGAATCAAGCATAATCTATAAAAATTCAGAATTGAAGTTAGCAATTTCAAGTGTGGTGAACTTGACATGACTATACTGTTGTGCCTGACTAACCAGGGGTTTTACTGTCTACGAGGGAAGTGCAAGTGTTCTCTTCTTAGTGCACTGATGTGCATTCACACATCAGCTCACCAGATCTGGTCAAACTCTGGCCTGTAGCCGTCATTTAAGAGGCCCAGGCCAGTTAAGATCTTGAACTGTTAGGCCCTGCAGAGAGAAGAAAACAAAAGGAGCGAAAACGGCTCATTTAATAAAAGAGCTTCTGGTAGACCAAAAACCAGCAAATATTAAGAGCACTGCCACAGATTGAGTAATAATACAACTACTAGCAGACAACTTTGACGGCACACTCTTTACTTCTCTTTTCCTCCTGCATGCCTGAAGTGATGTCAGGAGTTAAATGAAATCTTATTTCCATGTCCCTGTTGTGCTCCACTCTAAAACTTCATGCCAGCTATGACCCACATAGAACCACAAAGCAAGGGAGCTTCAAAAAACATGTTAAAATAAACACGGCTTCTGTGAAAATGGTAAACACAGTCTGGTTCAGTCTGGAATATGTGTGGGCATCCGGCTGTCTGAGGGAGCAGCTTATTTTGAGCTGTGGCTGTGGGCAGGCACGCAGAGAAAAATGAAACAATGATACTCACCCGGAGCTCCAGTGAACATGATGGAGAACAAGTTGATTGCCATGGTCATCGCATAGAAGACAGGCAGGGCCTTCAATCCATTTGGTACTGGGTCTTCCTACAGGAACAAAACAGAACATTCAGAAATACAAATGCCACTGTATGAACAGAATTGCCTAATTTTGCTGTCAGGTTACAGTTGATGGCACGACAAGGGCAGAGTGGAAATCCGAACCATATGTGGATAATGAACTACTTCAAAGCACAGTAGCTCATTTCCTGCCATGTAATAAACATTTTCCCAATTTCACTTTGGGTGTGGACTAGTACAGTGTTGAAACAGCCGTAAACCATGGCCCCACAATGGTCTAGTATTACAAAAACTGAGTGTATCCACAATCTGATAAAAGTGGACTTACTTTCAGTAAGATGAACCTGCGCACAAAGTAGAAGACAGCGGCTGACATTATTCCAGACAAAAGGGGACTCAGGAACCAGGAAGCAACTGTACACCAAAAATAATAAAAAAAAAAGTATTACAATTGGGTGGAAATGTTAGACAGTTTGGTCAAAAGGCACTCAATGAAGAACCCTTCTTTACTTGCAAATTGAGTCACATGAGGATAGAAACTCTACTCCTTGAACTGTCTCTTAAACATAAGACCTGTTAGGAACCAGTCCTGACAGCTCAGGTCTAAAATATATCAAGTCAACATGGATCATTTTATGCTAGACTGTTCAGTCAGTAATGGTTTCTGCTATGTGTAAAACTAACCTCGTTATAATTTTAGTTTTTGAGTGTCACTTTTGGTTGTTTTACAAAACTGTTTATTGTGAACAATGAGTTTGATGGCACACAAAAAAACAAAACAAAACCATAAGCAGGATATTAAGTTTCCTCAGTCAAATGGGCATTTTTGCTTATCAAATTGTCAGAAATGGAAGGGAAAAAAGAAAGAAGTTTGAGTCAGCACCTAGATGCACAAATTTGTGAAGAAAAAACAAAGGCAAATGTGACAAACTGCCAATTGTTCTGATTCATCCCATGATCTTATCAAATATTTCTTACTCATTTGTACAGCCTCATCCTACAGTCCAAAACAATACAGTGGCTGAAATCACTATTGATTTGTACAGTGAATGCTTCCCATATTTTACTGCTGTGGATTTAGCTAAAACCCTGCACCTGCCACTCACAGATGCACTGGAGTGCTTGATCTGGATTTGGGAAGGTATTATAACACTGTATTAGCAGTCGTCACAAGCTGCCATTAATATAATATACCTTAATATAGTCTGTGATGCAATTTAACCAAACATTAAGAACGTTTCTAGGTCAGCTAATTAGAGTTACTTACCAATACGTAGAAGTTCAAACCACTTGACCCCCTGCTGGCCTTTGGCAACCAGTGAGAAGCCAATAGTAGCACCAACAATGCAATGTGTTCCAGAGATGGGAAGCTTAAGGAAGGAAGCGGCCAGCTGCCATACAGCAGAACCTAACCAGAATAAATTCATGACATCAGTTGCAGGCAGACATAATTTTAGCTTTTCTACAAATCAAAAATGGTACAAAATAAATACAAATTCAGTAACAACCAGACACACCACTACTCCAAGGCATTTTGACATTTTCTACATGCAAAGCTCTGGCCACAGGGTTCAGTGACCACAGGTTCAAATTACATGCGAGATAAGCTGCAGATACTCACCAACCATTGCGCTGACAGATCCAGCCATCAAGACATGCTCAGTGCCGTTGTACATGCCCACGTCGATGATACCCTTGCGAATGGTTTCACTCACTTTTGCACCAAGAAGCACAGACCCCAGGGTCTCAAACACTGTAGCTAGAATGCACGCCTGACGCAAAGTAACCACTCCAGAGCCCACAGCTGTGCCAAATGAGTTAGCAACATCATTGGCGCCAACAGAAAAGGCTAAGATGAAGGCAATGATGAAGCCAACAACCAGCAGCCACACATACTCAGTCAGAGCAGTGCTGGTTGCAATGGTAGTGGCCAGTGTTATTGCAGTTGCAGTTGTTGAAAACATTTTTGTAGATTTTAAAGAAACTGCTTCACAATCTTAGAGGAATAAATGCCTGAAAAATATTTTTTTCAATAAATCAGTTTCTAAACAGCAGCTAGTAAAACAAAGAGGTAAATAGAGGTAAATAAATAATTAGCTTTTTTTTAGGCCCACCTGTCTTAACAGGATTTGTGGGATTCAGCAGTGCAAACTTGTAAATGTTTATCTGGATCTAACCAGAAAAGGTAAACTAGAGGTACAGTGAAAATCTATTGCTATCCTAAAGTTGTGCTAGATCTGTTGTTGTTCTTTGGGTGCCGAGAAATTAAGCAGAACGAAAAGCCAGCCATTGTGCAACTGTGACTGCAGATGAACAAGGGTACATCCTGAAAAGACAACACACAAAAAAGGCCTTCTTTAATAACTTTGACATGGAAGAACAAGTCAAAGGTTTTACATGAGGAATAAGTCTTTAAATCATGAATACGATAAATGAGTAGAAACCCAGCAGCAAATGCTGGACCGGAAGACGGACCTCTGCTTGCTGCCCTTCCTTAAAACCTGACGGAAGCCATTTTTAGTAAATGGCGCATGAGAGACCGCAACTACACCACACCGCTTTACATTATTTTCACCCAGACACTTAACATTTAAAATGTTTATTGCGGTTGATGACAAACAACGGTAGAAGAAACCTTGAGATACGCTGAGCTGTTATTTGTGGGAGACATTTTAACTTTTCCTGCTCGCACACGTGTCGTCATTCATTCACGCAACAGGAGCGCTGTGCTCGTCTTGCGCATTCGTACGGTTTCACGCCTCGACCGGGCTAAACAAGACGTTTAGACCGGGATCTAAACAATACGTTTAGACCGGGATATAATCTGGCGTTTTAATCCGTCGTAATAGCGATTACGTCTATATACACTCGTGTTTATTTTCCGTAATAGGAGACGCAACCGGATGTGACTCACTTTAGGGAACATGAGCGACTCAATGCGGCACCGGCTCGTTGTGTCGCGTGTGTCGACCCAGTTTAAAAGGTGAATATGAAGTACGTATCAGACAGAAGGTGATCGCCGCAATCGTTAGCTTAGCCTTATGGTAATAACGTTAAGGACACCGATTACACCGCGGTTATACCATGATACGAACTTAACATTGTACAGTCCTACTGTTAATGAACTCCCACAATTAACGGTCTTAATTCGTGCCAAGTCAAACAAAGTATTTAACTTACACTAAATGTGTATATTTTCTTTTTCTAGTCGGTTAAAATACACTAGTCATCACTTGTATTGAATGCACAGTACCATAGCTACGTTAGCATTAGCATCACCCTAACCGTGCGCTTTGATGTAAGCCGTAATTAAAGTGTTCTCGAAATGAGCAACTGTGAGCTCTTTATTAAGAGGTACAAAGTGTGAAATATAAAACTTACCACACGCTGCAGTTGTCAGTCCTGTAGAGCTGTTCTCGCTAGCTGTTAAGCTAATTAGCGCGCGCACGGACGTAAAGATAGCGCGGGCGGGATTAAAAGAGAAAAACTTAACCTGATTAAGAAATTAACCCGTTCAAAAAAGAAGCTACGCTTAACTTAAAAATAACGTCAGTAAAGAATGATATTTACGAGAAACTGAGTCGATATGGTTTTAAAAAAAAATAACCGCCTTTTCGGATCGAGAAACTTCTCAATTTGAATGAACGCCTCGCTGACTCGAGGAGAACTCGCCTGTGCCGGTGAACGGAGCGGGGGACTGCTTCTCCTTTATTGGACGCAGTTACACAAGCCCCACCCACTGCGAGCAGGGCGAGCTTCCTTTTTTCACGTGAGAGGTGCGTGGTTCGTGTTTGCGCGTGCACCACCGGGAACGTGTGCCCACTTCATTGTGAAATCTTATTTTATAAATTATTTTTTCCACGCCGTTGTCTTTGTGTCTGTTGACCCGAATACCAACAAACACTACAAAAAAACAAAAACAAAAAACAAACAAAAACCTGTTAGATGCTTCCACTACAATAACTGCTACACATTTATACACTTTACATTTATTTCACAATTCCAGATGGATGCTATTCAGAAGACAATTTATTAAAAGAACTGAAAGCAGTTTAAATAAAAATAATCGTTACACTTAAAAGCTTGGGCGTTTCAAGATATCTCACAGGGAAATATAGCACAAATACACATAAACCATACTCTTCTATTTATGGGAAACGCTGTCACATGAAAACAGCCGGTGGTGTTGACGTTAACTGCATTACAGAAGACTTGCCGCTCATTGAAGTGCATTCGGTCGGAAATGATAACAACATTCACCCTCCAACAAAAGTCGTTTTCTTTGGTCGCTGTTCTTTTATTGTGTTTATCAAGAGAGACGTGATATGCTAGACAGAAGAAGTGCTCAATAAGCATGCCAAAATATATTGTGGGTTGAATAGTTTAGATTTATAATCATTTAAGCAAATAATCCATAGCCTATTTGTATAGCAAATACGATGAATGATTATACAAGCCACAGATTGTGTAGTAAACAGTGTAATTTTATAACGTAAACATGACGGATTTGATTATACGATCCACTTGTTATGGTCTTTATTGTCTCTGACTTTCTGACGTCACTTCTTTGAGGCTCATGGAAATTTTCACCGGCTTCAGTAATTACGATTTCTGTCAGTGCCCCTGAAGGCATCATTGTATAGGCGAGGCGATGTGAAAACTCAAGTTTCAAGAATTCTTCCCGTAACCTCTAACAACATAATTTGCGCCTTCTCTAACTCCCACCTCAGCCCAACCTAGAGTGACAAAAAGCCTCCTTGTTTACTCCCTTAACCAGACGCTGTAGACACAGAAATGTGACCTGGACGTGGCCTGTAGTGCAACTGTCAATGTCAGAATATTTAGAGTTTGTTTAATTGCTTCAGCTCCAGGAAATGAATATGCTTTAAAGACCAAATTCAAAATTACTCAGCCTTAGGTTACAGTTAAACCTCTGAGGTCTAAACCACCTTCAGTACTGATAAGTAACTGTAACCCCATCCTGATTGGCAAGACTTGGGAGAACAATTTTCAAAATTCAAAAATTACATTATAATGATAGCAGAGCATTAGGGTTAGGTCTCAGAGGATTTTAAGACTGCTTCATGTTCACTGGTTAAACATCAGACTCACAGAGGAGCACCTGTTGGGATGAAATAACCACTTTCATTTGACTGCATATGCAAATAGCAGCCACCCTGATACCCAAAGCAGTAAAGAAACTACTGGTCGTGCTGATTTTTTTTAAGCTTTAGAGATAAGTTGAACACATCATTCTGAGAAACTTTTTTCCTTTTTTTTTGATGCTGTAGTCCACAGCTTCCATGAGCAACAAACACAACCAAGCATGAACCAAGCATGCAGGCCTAAATGATGTTTTTAATGTGCTTGCACCCTCTTCATTGTCAGTATACTTAAAAACAAAAAATAAAAAGACAGACATGCAATATCAGTACAGCCTTTTATTTTATCACCTATTTTATGGGCTTTCAATGGTCATAGGCAACATAAATTAACTGAATGAAATGCTGAATGAATGACAGACGGTTAGTTAGACAAAGGGGAACACAGAAGAGGACTTTTCTTGGTTCTAGTTTTTTTGTTTTTTTTTTAAAGTCCTTTCTGCTGTTGGTGTACCCAATTTCAAGTTGACCTGTAACTTTAAACAAAGAACTCAAACGAACTTGCGCCAAATCCTCACGCTCTGTTCGGTTAGACAGCGCCACCTGGAGTAACTTATTATTTCTAAAACCCTGGCCCTTTAAGGCTTCCTAAAGCGTAGCGCCCAGTCTAATTCTCAGAAATGTTTTCTCTTAAAGTTAGGAATGTTCACAAAGTACCTGAGCACGTAGCTCCTGTTAAAACCTGTTTGGAGAGGGGAAGAGGACCTTTAAGAGGCTTAAGAATTTCCGAAGCAGAGCAAAAAACTGTGAAACCGACAAAGTGTGCGAATTGTGTGTGTGTGTGTGCGTGTCATCTGTGGGCTTTGGCAGCCTGTTTAAACAAAGAGCACTACAAAGAGGAACGAGAAACAAAGGCTGAATAAAAGTGAAGCTAATTAAAAGCTGCAGGTGAGATCCTTAGATCAGTTACAGCACTTTCACAGTATCACAGTGTGGTTGGTGTCACTGATGAAAGACAAACATTTTCTCTTAATTCTCTATATTTTTAATTTCAAAGAGCCAAATATCAGCATGGTAAATATACACAGGCAAAAACATATAACTATCACCATGTAAATAATCAGCTACACATTTAGGTCTGTATTTTCAAATATTTTGTTAGCTAGAGGATGTTTTTCAGTCAATTTACACATTATTTATAACCATGCCACGTTTAAAGGGCCAAGGACTTATTGTTCCTGTCCTAAAAAGTATGGTGAAGTGTTTATTTCACTGATAAAGATGATTTTGAACTCATTAGAAAGGTCAGATTCAATAAAGGAACCTCTTCAGGCCGTGGTGTAAAGACAGAAAGTCAATCAATATTAGTAAATTCTGGCCCTTTAGGGGACAGAGCACAGCTCACTTCCTGGTTTTATCACTACTTATACCCAATCAAGTCCTATAGAACCTTAGAGACATGATTCATATCCAGAATTGTGGTGGTTTGAAGCTAGTAGTGGAATACTTCTGTCTGTCCCAATATCACAGATGCACTGGAGTAATAAACATGGAAACCAGAATCACTGAGCAGTGAGCCACGCCTTAAACTGGAACAACCAGTCTGTACTTAACTTTTGTAACAACATTTCTAGAAAATGTCACAATATCTTTTTTGTAATGCTACTCAGGTAACCACTCAGGTAGAGTCTCTTGATTGGCTGAATCTTATACTGATAGTGATACAGCATGCGCCACAGTTGAGGATATTAACCAAGTTTTTGCTAAAATTATTGATTTACTTGTCAAAACAGTCTTTTGGAGCGTTCACCTCTTCCCATGTGTACTTAACTTCAAAAAACCCAGCCGCATATAGATGCTTTTTTTTATGCCCAATCATCCAGAGACTGTTGATGTGTTGCAAATTTCATAGGTATGCAGTACTGTGCAAAAGTCGTGAGTCACCCCTCATTTCTTTATATTTTGCCTCCAAGGAGCCAAACTTACTTGTAATTGTTTTAAAAGTGGTCCTGAATAGTTTTCCAGGATTTCTGAAGGTTTTTCAGAGTTTTTCTTTGGACATTGGCTGCTTTTTCACTCATTTTCAGGCCAGTCCTTGACCAATTAAAACTGATCTATGACTAATTTGAAAATAAAAAGGCACCTAATTCATGGGATGAACCAATGTTGTGTCTGAACATAACAGATAAAAAACAAATTTAAATTGTATCTTTAGGCACATTGTTAGTAGCAGCCTGTCAAAAAAAAACCCACAATTTTTTCCATTTCTTTAGCAGAATCTCCAAAAAGTGCCAACAATAACACAGTTTGACAGGCATAAAATAGAATTTTTGTACCAACAAGCTGATTTCCAAAGAGCACAGCTTTGCATGGTGCACAGTGTATCCTTAAAAAATTGAGGAAACTGGACAAGTGGATGACAAAAGAAAAAAAATGGCACTCTGGCTCCACAGAATCTGAATTTAATGGGGAGCCCGTGGAGCTGGATCAGCAATGGTGTGACTTGAGCGTAGACTTTGCCAGAAGCCTCGCAGCAGCATTCTGAACAACCTGGAGACACTCCAAGGAATTTTTGCTTAGACAAGTAAACAATGCGTTACAGTAATCCAAATGTGATGAAATAAATGCGTGAATAACAATCTCAAGTTCAGAGTGTGACACAATGGATCTTAACTTAGCAATATTCCTTCAATGGTAAAAACAAGAGTGAACCAGAAATTTGACAGGAGCATTGCAGAGTCAAAGGTTACACCAAGGTTCCTAATGGAAATGGAAATGTCGCAAGGGGACCAAGAGTTTCTATTATCCTAGGCACAAATCTGTCAGGAGCACAAACAAGGACTTCAGTTTTTTCTTTATTAAGTTGGAGAAAGTTATCACTGTTGTTGTCATCGCTTATCTCTGTACCTAAGTCAGTCACAAAAACATGGACAGGTTTCATACAAAAATACATAAACTAAACATGAAAACCAGCAACATCGCACAGCAAGCTTGTAAATTAAAAAAAAAGGGACCATGCTTGTATAACCTCCCTTTGATTCTTGTTTTCATTATGACATGATTGGAAAACGTTGTGTAACTGGTTTCTTAGGTATTCTGTTCAGCTCAGATATGGTTTAAAAGTTTCAAGTGTTGTTGGTAACGTTAATGTTAAAAGAATGAACAAATAAATAAATCAGAAATTGATTAATTAAAAAGAATAACTTGCAATTTATCTATTAATTAGTTCTGTTTCCTTTTTAAATGCAAATATTTTATGGCAACACTGTGCTGCTGTTGAAAACATCCAGACCTGGCCCTGGTGCGCTCATGAAGCTCTATATTTTGTCTTTTCATCATTTTCTCTGAACTGTGAGCTCTGTCAGTGCACATGAAAGCAGCATTACAGCAAGGTAGCAGGGATGATTTCAAAACTCCTCATTCAGGGAATGTTCCTGTTTCTTCCCGTAGCCACAGCCTGCAGACACAGAAATGTGACCTGGGCGTGGCCTATATCACAGCTATCAGTGTCAGAATATTTAGAGTTTGCTTTATTGCTTTGAATCAAGGGGAATGAATAGGCCATAGAGACCAAGTTTGAAATGACTCAGTTTACAGCTACAGTTAAACTTGTGAGGCCTAAACCGCCATCAGTGATGATAAGTAACCCTAACCCCATTCTGATTGGCAAGACTTTGGAGAACAGTTTTCAAAATCCTTAAATTACTCATTGTGGCTGACAGGGCAGATGATAAGGCTGCTTCGTGTTCACTGGTCAGATATTAAAATCACAGCCATATGATGGGACAAAATAACCAAGCATTACAATTTTTTTCCCCTCTTTTGCCTGATCTTATGATACCAAAATCCTTCACAGCTTTCATGAGCAACAAACACACGATTTTAAAGAATGTGATGAACTGAGCATGTGTTATATTCATTCTTCTATTCCCTCTTCATCATCGTAATAGCGCTTTAATAGAAAAAAAGACATGCCTTATTTTGTTACCCTTGACCTGTTTTGCTGTCAAAGGAGTCCACAAAATGCCAGAATGAAAGGCCAATGCGACAAGGTTAACGCTCTAATTCTTTGCTGTAAGTCAGTAAAATTAATTTCTGCTGCTAAGCTCTGCCAGAATCTCTGTTGTACCCAATTTGCAGTTTGATCTAAAAACAAATAGCTGACAGATACGGTGTGAATGGACTTATTCAGTCATTGCTCTGCGTGGTTAAACAGCGCCACCTGTCGTACATTATCAGTCCATTGATTCTGCTCCATATTTGCAAAGCCTCTTAGCACTAAGAAACTCCTGAAAATTGGGACTAAATTCTGGCGTAGAAAGGTTATTCACATGTCATCCTAAAAAGAGCTCATAAGGTGAAACACTGTTAAACATTTCCACATTATTATTACCATGGTTTTATAGATTTAATTAACTTTCCCGTAACACACCTCCCACTAACACTATTCCCAGAACTGCTGAATAGACTTTGTACGGGTGCAGAGTGGGGTCATGATAACAATCTGTTAAAATTTGGCTTACTGAGGTCTTCAGGATCAACTTAATGATTTATTGGTTGAAAAATGACAATATAAAACTCAGAAACTATGATTCTTACAAGTGTGGTATTGTCAACATGTAGGAAGAACCCTATAAAGATTTAAAATGTGTCACATTTGACCTCTGACCTCTCCTTCAAGGTCAATTGATTGGTCTGAAGGTCAAAGTGATTATCGTGCTACATGGAAATACACTATACTGCCAAAAGTATTCTTTCGTCTGCCTTCAAACACACATGAACATAAGTGACATCCCATTCTTAATCCATAGGTTTTAATATGATGTCGGCCCACCCTTTGCAGCTATAACAGCTTCAACTCTTCTGGGAAGGCTTTCCACAAGGTTTAGGAGTGTTTATGAGAATTTTTAAAACATTTTTCCAGACGTGTATTTGTGAGGTCAGACACTGATGTTGGATGAGAAGGCCTGGCTCGCAGTCTCCGCTCTAATTCATCCCAAAGGTGTTCTGTCAGGTTGAGGTCAGGACTCTGTGCAGGCCAGTTAAGTTCTGCCACACCAAAATCGCTCATCCATGTCTTTATGGACCTTGCTTTGTGCACTGATGCGCAGTCATGTTGGATCAGGAAGGGGCCATCCCCAAACTGTTCCCAGAAAGTTGGGATCATGAAATTGTCCAAAATGTCTTGGTATGCTGAAGCATTAAGAGTTCCTTTCACTGGAACTAGGGGGGCGAGCCCAACTCCCCTCCACCAAACAAACTTGGCACAATGCAGTCAGACAAGTACCATTCTCCTGGGAACCACCAAACCCAGACTCACCCATCAGAAGCGTGATTCATCACTCCAGAGAACATGTATGCACTGCTCTGGAGTCCAGTGGTGGCGTACTTCCCACCACTGCATCCGATGCTTTGGCTTGGATGCAGCTGCTCGATCATGGAAACCCATTCCATGAAGCTCTCTACACATTGTTCTTGAGCTAATCTGAAGGCCACATGAAGTTTGGTGGTCTGTAGTGATTGATTCTGCCGACCTCTGCACACTATGCACCTCAGCACCTACTGACCCCCTCTGCCATTTTACATGGCCAACCACTTTGTGGCTGAGTTGCTGTCGTTCGCAATCGCTACCACTTTGTTATAATGACACTAACAGCTGACTATGAAATTTCACAACTGGACTTGTTGCACGAGTGGCTTCCTATCACAGTACCAAGCTGGAATTCACTGAGCTCCTGAGAGCGACACATTCTTTCACAAATTTTTGCAGAAGTAGTCTGCATGCCCAGGTTTATACACCTGTGGCCATGGAAGTGACTGAAACACCTGAATTCAATAATTTGGATGGGTGAGTGAATATTTTTGGCAATTTAGTATAGTAAAAAACATATTTAACAAAGTGGTATTAAAATGTTTTAATGCCATTGTTTGTACTGGCAACATATAGGAATATGGGGAATTAAATATGGGGATTCAAAAAAATCATGTTTCTTTGGACCTCTGACCTCTTCTTCAAGGCCAAATTTTCATAAAATGTCTTATCTGAAAAACTATACTTAAAACTTTGCTCCCTTTGTTTGTACTGGAAACATTTAGGAAATGATATTAGTGTGTAGGGATTTTAAATATCACATTATAGTTTGCATCCAAATATGAAGTAACATTTGACCTCTGACCTCATTTTTACATTTCAAATTGGCCTTTTTTTCAAGTTGACCCCAAAATGTGTTATACCTCCCCCTCCACACACACAGACACAGACACAGATACATACATACACACACACACACACACACACAAAAGGTGCTCCAGCGCGGGCTTTTGAGAACGCGCTCGATCGCAATGGTTTTCATTTGAATCGTGCTACCATCTGATGACAGGTAGCTAGAGTTGAAGAGGCAAAAAATAAAGCTCTCCGGGGCACAAAATGGAACAGGGAGAAGGATAAAAATGTTCACGTCCACCATGGCAACCGGGCAGAATGTTCATGTCAACAGTGGAAATGTGGCGGAATGTTCATTTTAACAGTGACAAAAATGGTAGAATGTTCACGTCCAACATTGCGGAATGAAAAAAAGCTTTTCAAAGTGGTTTAAAGACAGTCGGTAAGTTATGTCAGTGTATCAAGAGGAGGCTTTTAAATACTCAGGTTAGCTTAAGTTACTAGGAGTAAAAGAACAAGTCACTGTTCCACAACTTTGTGCTGTAGTTACAATATAACAGATCATAACAAGAAAAATAAAGGAACTTGTACTAATTTGTTTAACTAGACGGTGAATCATAAAACAGATTAATTACAGAAGAAATTATAAATATATAAAAAAGGGAAGGGGGGGGGGCACCTAAAAATGTGTCCGCATACACCTCACAAAGAATATAGCTGCGCCCCTGGCTGTGTGATTAGTTTATAGAAGTATTGTAGGGTCTTTACCTTACAATACAAAGCGCATTGAGGTGACTGTTTGTTGTGAATTGGTGCTATACAAATAAAGTTGAATTGAATTGAATAGAAGATCAGTATTAATCTTGGTATTAGATATAAAACTGTTGGATTTCAGAAGGAGGATATATTGTACCTCTTATAATTACCTGCATTAGTTAAATGTCAGAAAATATGTAAAAATATAATCTATAGATCCAACAGAAATAATTCAGTAAAGTCAGCACTGCTCAAAGAGGATATTTGTGGGTATTGCAATAAAATACAAACGTTCACCTATGATTTGAAGTAAAAACTTACTGCACTTTTTTTTGAGTAACACAGCCTACAAAGATCATTGTAAGAACCTGTAAAGAGGCCATCAAATATTTTAATAGAAGAAAGTCAGACATGAAGTAGTCAAAATTCGTGTGACATCATGAGTCCAGTGAAACAGCTCCACCCAGTGGAGATCTGTGGCAAAGACAAGAAAATTCCTGAAGATACTGGAGCTCCTCCAGTTAGTGTATATAAACTGGGACAGTCTCACTGCTGAGACAGAAAGCAAGACAAGCAACAAGAGAAGAAAACAGACACCTGAACAGTGCTTCATCTCA
>JAVDPK010001638.1:326929-379191 GCA_034780415.1 Cichlasoma orientale
GACCCAGTCAACGAGGTATCTATGTATATATATATATATATATATATATATCTATATCTATGGGTGCAACCAGAGTAAGTCATGAATTTTGCTCAGCACAGTTCTGTGTAATTATCTGCGTAGATAGAGAGGGAATGCACGGTGCCAGCTCACAGAATATTAGTTAACCTTGCTGCTTCACTTTGCTACTTCTGGCATTCACGTTGTCTTTGTGAACTTGTGTCACGGTCACAGCTGTCATGTTTCACTCGGTGCCCCGCCGTCGGATCTGTGAGATTGGTGTAAATACACTAAGGCTTCAGAGGAGCTGTTTATTTCGGCGCACTGTCGAGGAGGGAAGAGGAAAGCTTGGGAAGCACCCGTGGCTGGAGAGGAGCATGGGCCTGCTCCTGTCCTGGGTTAAGAGGGCAGGTGTGTGCGCCAGCGAGGCTGCGGGGTCTGGTCCCAAAAGGAAGGGCTTGCTGGCTATATTTGCGGACCATTGTAGCTTTGTGACCGGCCAGAGACTCCGACGTGCTTGCCAGGTTGGCGAGCTTTACTCCAACCTGTACTCGGAGCGCACCAGGTGGACCCTGGTTGGCAACATATGGCGCACTTTTCAGACCAAGCACGCCCCCACTGGGAAACTTGTGGCTGCTCTGACTGGTATCTTCATATGGGAGAATGAGAAGATCCAAGATGAAGAAATTCAGAGGTGGGGAAGCTTTATGTATATTAATGTAAATACAGTTGAACAAATTACGGTAAAAACTGATAAATGAGGCAAGACATTGTAGAAAATCAGCAATCAAAATCTTACTCAGAAAGCTTTTGGTACCCTTATCAAAACAGCAGTGACATTCCTGTACTGGTTCAGTATTTTGGTAAACAATGCAGTGTTTATTCCTTCATTGCCCACTTGTATTCACAGTTCAACATTTCATATTGATCTGAAATATGAAATGCTGAACTGTAAGTAATCTAAACCCAATATTTGCATCCTTGTGAAGGTGTGGACATGAGCTACAGGCTCTGGAGGCTGCAAAACATCCAAGCATGTCTTCGGGGACTGTGACTGGAAAACAAGAACTTGGCTGGGAAATTGTGATGGAGAAGAAGGACTTCAGGGTGTGGAAGCGACCCATTCCAAACAGTCATCTCTATGAATACAGAGGTCAGCTACTCTACAGTCACACGTGTAACTGGGGGTCTCTTCTTTGTCCAAATATTTCATAGATGCAGAAATCCTAGTAACTCCAAATGGTTCTGCAGCTTTTTCTTGCTTCTGTAAGAAAATTGAGCATTCTTTGAGTTGAGACCTGATTTGTCTAATGAGTTATCTTTTACTTGCAGTTTTGGGCTCTTATAACGATGTCACACCAAGACAATTCTTCAATGTACAGGTACAATTCATTTGTCTATTTATGTGTAATTTTTACTATTTCAGAAGTTTAAATTGGTGAGGAAACTACATGAAACTGATCACCTATTCTACTTAGAAACTGACATTGATGAGAAAATCATCAGGAATTAGGAGAAGGATGCTTTCCTAATCCCTTATTTGGGATTTAGGTGTACAGCGATCGCTTTAGTCTTGAAGTTTGACCTTCAGAACCACTGTTTAGTCAAACAACATTTTATAAGCTAGTTACACCAAGTTTGGTTATATACTTGTCGCTGTGATGTTTATTATGGCATGTGTTTTTTGAAATCACATTATTCATCACAGCAACCTTTCAACAATAACACTCTGCCTTTGCCTTTCCCCCAGCTGGACATAGAGTACAGGAAGAAGTGGGATTCACTTGTCATCAAGCTCGACGTGGTGGACAGAGATGTCAGTACTGGCTCTGAAGTTGTGCACTGGGCTACACACTTCCCGGTAAGTTAATAGACTATTTGTTCACTCTACTCTGTGTTCACCTCTGGCACTTGTTTTGTTATCAAAGTATGAATGACCTTCATTTACCTTTTGGTCAACTGCCACCCAGATAGTTTAGGTTGTATTTCATACACTCAGCTGTTCTTTAATCTTGTCTGATGTCCTTCACAGTATCCCATGTACTCGAGGGACTATGTGTACGTGCGCCGCTATGATGTGGATGTCAGCAACAACCTGATGATCTTGGTCTCCAGGTGGGACTTAAAAATATATATTATTTATATCTTTTTTTAAATTTTGGGTATATTTATATAATCCAAATAAATGCTGTCTGTGTTTTTTCTTGTGCGTTTGTGATCTTGCTGTGCAGAGCTGTGCAGCATCCAAGAGTCCCAGAGACTCAGGAATTTGTGCGAGTCCATTCTTATCAATCAAAGATGGTCATTCGCCCACACAAGTCCTTTGATGAGGTTGGTGATGAATGTCGTGCTACACAAATTACTTAATTTTAAACCATGGTTCCTTGTTTTGAAGTAACTCACTGAGTTTTATTCCTTTACAGAATGGATTCGATTACCTCCTGACGTACAGTGACGACCCTCAAACCGTCTTCCCCCGCTACTGTGTGAGCTGGATGGTGTCAAGTGGTGAGCACTCAAGAATTCATACACTATTCATTAAAGGATAAAACATTTCATAAACACAAAGTTGACTGCACTTTGGCAGCACAGTGTTTTCTGTTCATTATTTAGCACCATAACTGAGGAACATAAGGGAAGATTTTGACCATATTTCACATTTGATTTAATACTGAATGCTAGTCTTTGGTGCCCACCTATTAAATGACTTTGAAGTCTTCACTGCATATAGGATTAAAATGAAATTTAAATGGTTTTCAGAGAGTGGTTCAACATGTTATGCCTTTTGTAGCCTGATTCTGAGAATGTTCTCCCTCTTAAAACCTGTCCAGGTATGCCGAATTTTCTGGAGAAGCTGCATACTGCTGCTCTACGGGCCAAGAACTTGGAAGTAGGAATTCAGGACTACACGAATGTCATTAAAACCAGTGAAACTAACAGGCAGTCAAGCCAGGATCGCCTCACTGGAGAAAACGCCCATACAGGTGGTCCTGGTCAGATTTATGCTTGAGATGGAGGTTTCATAGAGACCAGCGGTTTCCTTGGTGTGCTTTCACTTGCACTTGAGTCCAAATTAAACCCTCCAACCCCAACCTTAGGGGTGCGTTAGAAGAACTGAAAATGAAAGTTGCAGTCCACATTAACGGCACATGTCCATCCATAAATGTGTTTATACTGCTTGTAGATGAGATGTTACAAGAATGTTGAACTACATTAGTAACAGCATTGTTGTCATTGGAGAAAATGTTGCAATGGAAGTTGTCTTTCAGACTGCTGGTCTTGACATTTTTCTTGCTCAGCTGGAGAATGCCACCTGACAGTTTCATGCAACTGTATGATTGAGCCAAATGTGTGTTTTCAACCAGATGTGGTGGACATGATTTTGACATAGAACAGCAGCTACATCCAGCTTCTGGTGGACATTTTTATTGAAATATTAAGTAATTTTTGGCCAAAATATTGCACTGAGAGGAGAAACAAGGCCCCCTGCTGGAACACATGGATTTAAAGCAGGTGGTTTTCTGTTTATTTGCAGCATGGCTCATTTAAAAGACAAGTTTGACTGAAAAATTACACCATTACTGTATTTTATTTCCACAGAATAAAAAAAAAAAAAAAAAGATATAGGGCTTTTCTTTGCTATCAAGGGGATTTGGTTTACTATCACCACTGTTGAGGTATCAGACGGTCCGTCTCACTGTGTTCCCGTGAGTGTTTAAAGCTTCCAGCCTCCTGAAGATAAACCAGTCCTTCAGCGTTAGGGGCATAGTGTCTTATAACAACCATATAAATCCTCAGATATAGTGTAAAATGTAAACTGTAGAGAGTTCATGCCACATCACAAGCCATTTACATTTCGTGTAAGTTTAAAAAAAAATAGTGGTGGTCCAAGTTCAGCTAATGTTTTTGTGGGGTTCATTAATACGTTTTGCATTCTTGAAGTTCTGGATATTTCTGTGTTACTGTAGCTCTTGTACATTAAAAAAGCCACAGCTGGAGTACTGGAAATCTTTTTTTTTTTAAATGGTTGCAATGAGCTTTACAACTTTTTCTTGAATTTTAAATCTACAGTTTTGTTCACATGCATCCTACTGGAACTCCTTCCAAGTCACCCTTGCATGCAGGGGGGTGCTATGAATGTACAAAGAGCAGCACATGCTACAGAATATAACATCGCCTAAAGAAGTGCACTGTTTACAGCCCGGCAGACTGGCACAAACATCCTGAAATAATTTGTTATAAAGAAAAACTTCACAGCTTGTTGCAGAAGTTTGTGCCCTTACATCCATAAATGGTACGTCTGAGTGAATCAGCTGTTTCAAATTCTGTATGGTGGTTTCCACTTGTGTGGGTCCGTGTATGCTCCCAGTGTGTCAAAAGTGTGTGTAATTATATTCTGTTGTGAAGTGTTTTCCTGCCTATGTCTTTTTAACAATGGCAGTGTAAGTTGAGATACTCTTGGTAGATTGACTGTGTAAATTGTGAAGCTCATCTTAACCCAATTAAACAGTGTCATACTCGCTAATGTTTAGCTTGTGTGCGAATGTAACATCTGAATAATCTGTTAATTGAAGACACCTCTGTGCCACCTGCAGTATTCAAAACCAGTTTTCACAATAAATCTTGTTCATTTTGCAGGTAACCCTCTCTGTGTGAGTAGCTGCCACTTTGTAAAACTGTTTTTAGGAACAGAAAAAAGGTTTGAGTGGTTACGAACAGGTGCACTAGCTGGAATAGAAGAATGACTAATCCGATAAACAGCCTTTTATGTGTATCCTAATGAGTTAAACTGTTGACGTAGAAAGCATTTGGCTTTGACTTGTCCTGCTCTGAGAAATGGGTGATTAGCATGGTGTTTGTACTAAAGAGCCACCGTAGTCCACACTAATGGGATAATCTGTAAATCCAATATTCTGTCTGGTCATAGGGTCAGTGACGGACTTCACACACAGGCTTTACTGCACACACTGTTTAATTGGTCTGCAAGGGACAAGACTCTGTCTCCTATCTATGCTGGATACTGATTATTTTCAGATAATTAGCACAGTGCACTGCTTTAGCAGAAATGTGACAATATTTGACCATTTATAAACAAAATCTGTCTTAAGCATTTGAGTTGAAGGCAACTGGAATTTGTTTCATCTCCCATTCAAGAGGCTTCACCAGATTTAAAACTGATTGGAGAGTCCCAGGTACAGGGATACCTTCAATTTTTTTTTAAAATGTATATTTATTGAACTTTTTTTTGCAAAGCAGGTAAGACAAAGACATAAAGTACAATATAAGCACAGGTGTACAGAATACAAACACACCAAGCAGCCCAAAATAAAATAAAAGATCGTATATAACTGAGTAAACCAGCAGCTGCATAGGAAGACAACAAAATAAAACAAAAACAAACGAAAACAAAGCCAGTGGGGAATGTAAAAATAAATTATTTAAACATAATAGCTCAGGGAGACTAGGACAGGACAGCTATATATGCATATATACTAAAGTGTATATCAAATATCAAACTATAGGTCTGCATGTTTTTCCCAGGCCAGGTCCAAAAGGCCTGATCTCATCCTGCGGGATGCAGTGGCACCTAGGTAGGTAAGGAATGGATCCCAGGTCCGATAAAATAAAAAGGGCTTCTCCTTCAATGCTGTGGAAAACGCTTCATATGGAATGATACCAACCACAGTCTGTTTCCATTGATTGAGGGTTGGGGCTTTATCGCTGATCCAAACGGCCAGTATGCATTTCCGAGCACAGTGCAGAAGAATGTGTAAAAGGCTGTTGTAGGGGTACCTTCAATTAATGAGCATTTAAATCTGAAAGGCAGGTCAATGCATAATAGTATTGAATGAGTTGTGTCTGTGCAGAAGAAGAGAATGATGACGGCTCACTCACACCCTCAACACATCCCTTTTTCTTCATATCCCTGTGATTCCGGTGCAGACAAAGTTGCAGTCCTGGATTTGTTTGCACATGCAAACTCCACACAGAAAGGTCCCAGCCAGATGGTGGATTTGAACCCAGGACCTTCTTACTGTAAGGCAACAATGCTAACTACCACACCACCCTGTATGTAGTAGAGGCTTTTTTTTTTTCCTGTGGCAGGAAATTTGAAATGCAGCTTTTCAAACAGCTCAATGTCAGCAAACTGTTTCAGTGCAGTTTGTCCCAGAATGTGTCTGCTAGCTAATGTGCAGTTGTACTTCTCGGGCAGAGAAGCCCTTTATCCGTGACACAGAGATGAAGAAGGATGGCAGGCGAAGATTGTTTTCAAAGGTAAGGACTATTTGACAAGTGAAATTTTATAAACTGGAAACTTAAAATATTAAATCTAATGTCCTAATTCAGTTTAGAGTTTTTAAATTTGATATCGGATCCATAATGAGGGTCATTAAATCGCCATGTCAGCTGATAGCTGGTGTTGCAGGTCTCCTTTGTTCAGTGGCCAGTGACCTTTAATACCACATCCAAGGTGACAACTAACTAGGGGTAAACACCCGACCCTATCACCTGAAAAAGCCATATGGATGAGAGGTGAAACATCTTCACAAACCAGAGAGAAGTCCAGTTGCCTTCGACTCAAGTACTTAAGACTGAGAACCTACACAGACAAATCTGCCAGTTTAAATTCACAGATAGAGATCAGAATGCTTGGCATTGGCAGAGACGATATGGCAAGTTTCTAATGGGCGCAACCCACATACTCAACTCTGCTGCTCAATCCACAAATGCATTTTCTTTACAACAAGGTACCATTTAAGGGGAGCTAAGCAGACTTTGCAGAGGTGTAAGATTTATTGCCAAGAAGCATTGTTACAACAAATCAAACACAAATTCCCTTACTTTTTGTGTTAAGTTTAGTTTTACAGTGTGCATCAACAGTACAGTCAAATATCAGCTTTAATTACAATGGTTGTAGCCTCTCATTTCACAATGTTTCTGTCTCTAGTGTGAAAGAAAAAGTAAATGTCGACTGTGATCTGTGTATCCACTGAGCGAAGCCTTACAGAAAGTGCTGATCCAGTCCTGCGTGTAGTTTTAGTCTGAGAGTCTTACTGAATATTATTCTTAAAAGTGTCATTAATGCTTCACCGACAGAATTTGGGACTACTTAGTCGTTGCTCTGGATTGTAGTTGTTCAGATCTTTTCTGATTGTCAGTTTACAATCGGACCAGAGGAACTCCTGAAGGCTTTTTCCCATTTGGGGGACATGTTGACCTGTCAGAGAAGAAAATCTTTAAATAAAGTCAAAAATGTATTAATTTGATTCTACATCATGATGGTGCAGCGCTTAGGACGTCACCTTAGAGGAAGCTGAACCTGCTCGTTGGATGCGGCCGTTTTTGTGCAGAGTTTTCATTCTGAGAGAAGGTTCATATTTTTTTTATTCTGAATTTGTTGTGAGTGTGTGGTTCTGTCCCCCTGTGTGTTAACTCTGTGATAGACTGGACGCTTACCCAGGATTTACCCGACCTTTTGCTTGATGGCTTGAACCCCTCTGCATTGGGTAAGTGGTTAAGAAGATGATGGATGGATGGATGGATGTTTCTGTCATTGCAAGTTGGCTTAATGTCTCAGTGAGACATTTGAGTAATATGTATAACACAGAGTCGCTGTATTAGAAGCTGTATTTAAGATGGCAGCTACAGTTGAGGAATAATCAATAGCACGCCACCTCATCCATAATGAGAGTGCAGTTTGATAAAGTAAAGGCAGAACCAACTATGACAACATCTGACACGCAATGACTGAAAGAGTGCGTTTCCCATGAGTCGTGTTTTCTGGAACTGTCTAGAATATCAGAAATACGTGAACAAACTTTAAATCCTGGATTCCTGAAATAGTCTTTATGACATTTGGACCAAATATTTTATAGTGATCAGACCTGCAGCACATAAAGTGCTGGTAGAAAACAGAATTGATTTAAAATAAAGAGTCATAAAGAAAGGAGGAGTCTGGTTTTTCATATTTAAGATTTATTGGTTTGATTCATTAGTTGTGATTGGAAAACACAGACTGAATTTAAAAGAAGTAGCCGACCTCTGCGGCGCAAGCGGAGTAATATAATTTGATGATCATTTCAAGAACATAAACTCGGGCTGAGACATATTGGCTTGTAAGTCTCCGGCATTTTCTGGTGTCTCGTCATTTGATTTACAGATCAGTGATGAGTCTGCAGTCCTTACAGGTGACACATTGTTTTAATAGATGACCTCTACCGGCTGAAATCACTGAACATTTTTAAAAGCCCCACAGCGCTTACTGTAATTGATCGTTTCCACAAACCTGCCATATTTTATTTTTATCATCCACCTTATAGATATTAACCACTTTGTTTATGTGAATGCTGTGAACCTGTTGAGCTGCTTTCACTGTTCATTTTTTGCACTTTTATTCAACATAACCAGTAAAAGCACACAGAATATTTAGAAGCTATTTATTAGTCGTAGTCCCACAGATTTTATTACATTATAATCTACACACTCATACGATTAATAAAATGACCTTGCAGTTATCGATCTTCTTTGTATCTTTTACACACACCACAGTTGTCGTCGAATCTTATTTATTGCCCTGTTTTTGTGATCATTTCATACATTTATATTTGGAAAATGCAGACATTAAAGTGGATATCCAGATAGCTGAGGCAGATAGTGCTCACAAGACTCCAAGGTGCTTGGCACAACCATGGACAGAAGACGCACTGCATGGTTAGATCAAGCACAATGGAGTCCTGAGCAAAGACAAAAAAATAAAAAATCCAACATAGATCACACAAAAGCAGCTCAACGTGAGGCGTCCGAACAGTGTGTCTCATCGACCAGGATTTTGTGTAAATGTTCACTAGCAGGAGTTTTTTTTTTCTTCCTGAAAAAGATATAGCATTGTTAGAATATTTTCTGGGTTATAGTTGAAGGACAGTGCCACAGTTGGTGCCGTCCGCAATGCAAAATTCAGAAAAGTCCAAAAGGTGAGAGGGAGGTTATCCGAGCTCATTGATAGGTTGTTAAAAAAAAAAACAAAAACAAAAAAAAACATTACCGCTGGTTGCACTGTGATCAGAAAAAAAAAAGAAGACTTGCAGCTAGGAAGATCTGCAGAATAAAAAAAATTTACTCACAGGTCATGCTCACTGCGGGGAAAAAAGGGCTACACCCTTCCTGCGCACGAACTGCGTCAAACCCCACCCTCTCGCCCTTCGCGCCCAACTCTAACAGAGAAAAAAGTAACAATTCTAGCACATTTTTTTTTTAAATGTTTTAAAAACTCAAATCTCCAACATTTGAAAAAAAGCCCCACAGCAGGCCTACGAAATGTTGGCTTGATTGAATTAGTTTCTCCACTGGGCATTCTCAAAGTGATCAATGGAAACACAATTTGGGTAATTCATCTGTGATCTTGTTACGAGTCTCGGGATCTCATAGAGTCCAGTCCCTGAAATTTTATCAGTAATTGCCTAAAAACGAGCCTTGCTCCCTGGACACTACTGAATCAAGATTATAGCTACACTTCAGTCCATCTGCCATCTACTAAGAATAAAGACACAGCCACTCCTAACATTTTGGTCCAAACTATGTTAAATGGTCACTGAGTTGTGATACCATCAGGCTAAGAGAGCTGCTTCTCCAAAAGGTTTGACAATCTTGTTACCTTCCCTTGTGTCTCTTTTCAGCTCCCCGGGGACATTTTACTAAAACGAGAAAGCGCGGCACAATGATCAACTTACAGGACCAGGCAAGTGAACCACTTTGTGGGATGAAATTATGCCATAATGCATATTAATGGACCAAACAGAAAAACTGCATTTGGAAATGACCAAATGGCATGAAAATTGGAGCACTTTGGGTGAAGATGGTGGGCGGCGGTGGTGAAACAGACTTTTGTTTTTCAGAACAATGAGGATGTTTGAAAAGGATGCGATGCAGCTGATGGGATGGTTTGATGTGTTTTATGCACAGATGATGATTGTGATACATAATTGTGCCTACTTACCTTGTTTTTTTGGTGTTTTTTCTCTCTTTCTTCGGTAAATCAACATGGCCCAAAATACTACATGAAGTCTATAAATCTCTGGATGTTCAAAAAGAGCTTTCTGACTTAAAAGGAAAAAACTAAATCAAATGTTCTTCAGATTAGAGGTCACATTGACCAGCGCGCTCTATCACTGAAAACACTTGCGAGATGCGAGAGTTAGTCTCAACCTACTCTGTGTTTTACTGGCAACTTCCAGCTGCTTTCTTTGGAATGTCTCTTCTACACATTGTCTTTCCAAGAAACTCACCTTTGGATTCGCTGGGCTCAAAAGCAGATGTAAGGCGCAGGTGGTTGATGGGGTGGCGAAGACTACAGGGCGCTCGGAGCTGTGTCTTGGGGTCTTCCAGCTTGCTCTACTGGAAACAGACTGTCCTGACTGCGTCCTCAGCACCCTTCAAGTCCCCATCTTCTGCCCCTCCTTCAAGCTAGGAGGGGTTGGTGATGTTCTCTTGGGATAGGTGCACTGGCAAGGAGGACTTGGTCAGGCTGGGATTGGATGTGGGTTGGGGAGTCTTGGGGCAGGAGGGGGGGCGGCCGGTTCCGCATTTCATAAATATTAATACAGAGTCCTCTCTCCAAATGGGTAGATTCTTTAATTTTGTTAGAGGGGGAAGTGCTTTATTCACTTAATGGCTTTTATTAGTGCCCAGTGTTCAACTCTTTCATTAGCTAAAGTGCTGCTATAATTTACAGGGTAAAAGGGGGTGGGGAAGAGGCGGTGTCTGGGAAGGGTTGATCCTGCTGCTGCTGGACAGGCAGGCATCACCCTCAACCACTGCAGCTTTTACTAAAAAGCAGCTGTTCGCTTAAAGCAACTGTAGTCTATGGTATCAAATTCACTCTAAGAACTATTATTGTTGAGCACGCTGCCTCTGTTGCACACTTGCTTTTTCTATACACTTCTGTGCAAATCTAAAATGTTAGGGATTGTCCTGAATCAGACACTGTAACCAACAAATAATGCACAATATTGATGACACTGATTGCAATCCAGTGGCTTTTTATTTGTGAGCAGAGGAAGATTTTTCTGAAGCACGCAGCAGATTTCGCTCACTGGGGAACTGAAATTATTTTTCTTTGCGGTTCGATTTCATATTCATTTAGTAAATGCAGATAAAAGCATGTGGGGTTTTTTTTGTGCAGTATGTTAAAATGTCTATATATATGTTTATATTGACGTTAGATGAAATGTAAGGGTCGCTTTAATTAGCCCGAAAAAGCATCTCTGAATGGGTTTAGCGTACACCTTTTGGTAAATAAATCAGTATCATTCTTATTTGGATTCGGTTAATTTGAATCTTTAAATTTCTGACTATATTACACTGCAGTTTGCATGCTTTCTGAATGCACTGGTGTCATGCAGCATTCATTTATAAATCCGGTGCTCGCACTCAAAGTGATCTCTTCACTGCATGCAGGTTGTAACATATGAACATTAAATAACGCTAGCTTCCAGGAGTGCACCCAGCTCCTATAAAAAGCTTTATTTTGCTCTGTGGAGTTTGGCTACTTGTGAACAGCCAACGACCCCCAGACTGCATCTGAGTGAATGAATTGATTAACCTGAGTGGCCGTCCCCACCAGAGAGAGGGGGAGTGGGTGGGCCACCGGTCTGAATAACTATCCCCATCATCAATGTCACATAAATCTCTTAGCTGGACGGCACTTTGAGAACACCCACCCCACCCTACCCGAGGCACAGTTAAATGTTTGGTGTAATGCTGGTGTTTCTGCAACATTTCTGTTGCGCTTTCCTAACAAACCAAATTTAGCACAACAGATAACATTCCTGTCTGCACTTAAGTTCAAGAAATAAATCTATTATCCATGAATAAAAGCAAAAATAGACACATTGAGATTCCATTGCGACTTTATTGTACAGTTCTTTTAATGCAAGCCCCAACCAATATTCAATATGAACTATTCATGGTAATCTGTGTCACAGTTGGCACGCTGATGAAAGCAAAACAGATGCTGTAATGATTGACATGTCTGGTGGTTCACTGAGCAGCTGTACTGAACACTTTGTGATACACAGGTCATGCAGTGAGAATTAAGACTCCTTTTTACTTTTTCACCAGCTGGATAACATCTTCATCCTCCATCACATGGTCTTTGCCCACCTTTTGAGGGTTGTGTTTCACAGAGGAGCCCCACACAAGTGCACTGAAAGGGAAGAAAAAAAAAAATTAGTTGATCCTGGTTGACTAATGATTCCTCCAAGAGCGTGAAAAGAAAAGATATCAGCTCATCATACAGGAACCCTACTACTCATTCTTTGCTATGGCTCTATTATAAAAAGGAACCTACTGGGTACATGACATCCTTTAGGTACAAAGGCTCACTAATTGCATGTGCCACAGTTTGACCTATCCATTCCCTTGAGGATGGCTAATGCTCAGCAGCACTAACATAATGAATGATTGACGATGTTATCTTAGCTGGGCCATTTAGAGATGGTGGTGCAACACACTGCCTCATATCTAAAACCAAATGCTCAAGTGAAATGTTGACATTAAAAGGAGGTGATAGAGTCATGTGAAAAAAGAAAGTACACCCTCTTTCAATTCAAGGTTTTTACAAATCAGAACTTCAAAATATGACATATTAGACCGTGTCACTATTTATTTAACAAATCAGTGTGTGAAAAACTAGGTGCACTCTTCCTGCTTGCATGGTCATTAAAGAGGGTAAGTGGCAGCCAGGTACTGCTACTCAGATGCACATGATTAACTGTTAATCAGTAACTGTGAGCACCTCTAAAACCAGAGGCTTTGGCAGTTTGCAGGTCTGGAGCATTCAGGTGTGTTAACTGTTAGCAAGTGTTGCTGCTAATCAATCTAGGAAGGGTTATTAAAGGCCATTTCCAAACAATCTGAAGTCCATCGTTCTATAGAGAGAAATATTTTTTCACCAGTTGAAAACATTAAAGACAAGTGCCAGTCTTCTCAGGACTGGATGTCCCAGCAAATTCATTTGAAGGTCACAGAATGCAATGCTCAGAGAAACTGCAAAAGAGCTACATCTCAGACGCCACAGGCCTCAGTTAGCATTTTAAATGTTAAACCTCCTGGCAGTACAATTAGAAAAGGACTGGCTTGTTTGGACAGGTTGCCAAGAGAAAGCCTCTTCTCTCTAAAAAGAACACAGTAGGACAGCGCAGGCTTGCAAAGTTGCATCTGAACAAACCACAAGACTTCTGGAACAATGTCCTTTGGACAGACGAGATGTCTGGCCATAATGCACAGCTCCATATTTGGTGAAAACCAAACATAGCATATCAGCACAAACACCTCATACCAGCTGTGAAGCACGGTGGTGGAGGGGGTGATAATTTGGGTTTGTTTTGCAGGCACAGGGCGTGGGCACCTTGCAGTCACACTGAGTCAACAACAATGTGAGAGACTGATTAAGTCATACAAAAAATTATTACTTTGAGGTGCTGCTGCTAAAGGTGGTTCTACAAGCTACTGAATCAGGGGGTGTATTTAATTTCTCACAAAGTACACCCCCTGATTTTAGCATGGTTTTTATTAAATAAATAATCACATTGTGTAATATCATGTTCATTTCAGGTCGTATTTGAATAATTAAAGAACTGTAGAAGTAGAGGAAATGTGCTAAATAATATACCTGTAATTATTACATTGAGCGACTGATGTTTTACACACTGCACCTTTAGAGGGTGAACCATTTTAGCTAAGCCAACTATACTCACTACTTAAATTCTTTGATGAGGTTTTTGTGAATCTTCATGCAGAAATCCTCGACTGAAGTTCGTTCGTTGGGGAGCACAACAGGAGATGTGTAATCGGGAAGCTGGCCTTTGGGTTTGGTGTAGCTGCAAGTAAACGCATCATCTCAGTCACATTTTCCAATCTGAACACACGAACAAAGACTTGCAAAGGAGTGTTTCCATCTATAGCCGACTTTCGCCTTCATTCACAGCACCTTCTGCAGTGTGTATTCAAAAACTCTTACATGCGCACAAGCTTTAGGTAGTCCCACATCCTCTCTAGCAGGTCGTCAAAGTTCCAGCGGTGGTGGGCCGAGATGGGTACACAGTGAGGCACCTTGTAGATGATGTCAAGCTCTTCAATGGAGATCTGGTCGATTTTGTTGAGCACATAAATGCATGGGATGTAGACACTGTTGGGACAGGGACACAGACTGTAAGTGACTGGTGTTGACAAACCCACTGCATACTCAATGACCACAAACAGGGATTATACTAAAATTCCAAGAAATACTATCAGTAATAAATGAATTCATCTAAATTTTGGAGCTGCATGGAGCCTTCTAATACATTCACTATTAACCACTGTTAAGCTACATGTAAACTGGTTCACAGATATTACAACTATTGCCGTTTTCCAAAAAAAAAAAAAAAAAAAGTGCATGAGGTCAAACACAGAATATTTAATTGTATAAATGAATTACTTTGAGCAGAATAACTCCTAATGAATGCCATTATAAATTCAGAGCTTGCAGTAAATTTTGGATCAGGTGACCTTGAATTATCCCTCAGTTATGCTGCTGTTGGCTCAGGATAATACATGACCTCCCATAATGCACGAGCACCTCTCCTATACTCTTGCCTCTTGCAGTCCACTACTGCAAGTCATTTTTTTTGAACTCTCTCATAGCTCGTGCTTTGCCATCTCTCTGTACTTTTCTCTCTCCTCTTTCCCCTCACAGCAGATGGCTGCTCCTCCCCGAGCCTCCTTCTGCCAGCAGTCTCTTCCTGTTGAAAAGGGAGGTTTTCTCCCCACTGATGCCAAGTTTTTGTTCAGTGATTCGCTGAATCACTGGGGTTCTTCTATAATGTTGTCTTTATCTTCAAATATTAAGTGCCTTGAGCTCATTGTGATGATTTGGTGCTATGTAAATAAAACTGAATGGTACTGTCAACTACACTTCACGTCTTACTGAGTCACTGACTCAGTAAGACATTTTTTAATTCTTTCATTTTGCTCATTGAACGTAAGATACTTTATTATATAATAATATTTGTATTTAAAGGTATACTTATTTTAATTTATTGTATCTATTTTGATTTCAATTTATTGATCTATTGATTAAGTGAGGCCTTCTATTTTCAGGAAGTTACAGTTTCTACTTTTTCATTTTCTTCCCAAAGTTTAATTATTTTATGTGGAAAAAAGTAAAGTCGTGCATTTTCACAGAAAACTTTTGCTATATATTGTCTATATGTGTATTAAATCATTTTAACCATGTTTAAAAATGTATTGGTACTTTTACTTTTGTTAACACATATTTCTTCAAACAAATACCCCAAGTATACAGGCAAGCAGAGCGACCCTGTGGATGCTTTATGCAATTACAGTTGGGCCCATAATTTTTTGGGAAATGCAATTTTGCCTCTGTACAAAACCACAATAGATTTGAAACCAATCAATGTGTAACTGAAATGCAAACTTTTAGCTTTAATTCAAAGGCCTTAACAAAAGTACTGCACCAACTGTTTAGGAAATACAAATGTTTTTATACAGACTCAAATGTAAGTGAACCATTGACTGACAGGCCTTTTCATGGCCAGGTGAGGCCTGCTGCCTGATTATTCCTTGACAAATTAAGCACATTAAAGTTCTAGAGTAGATTCCAAGTGGTGAACTTGCATTTGGTATCTTTTCACTGGTACTCTCAATATGAAACCTCATATATAAAATTGTTAATTTGTCCTATTACTTTTGAACCTCTGAAAATGAGGGGCTAAGTATAAAAATGGTTGTAATTCCTAAACATTTACTGCAATTTTTTTGTTCAACTCCTTGAAGTAGTGCTGAAAGGCTGCAATACGATCTTGATTGACTGGTTTAAAATCCACGGGGTCTATAGACGCAAAACAAAAAAATGTGTTATCCAAATGCTTATGGACCTAAATGTATGTGGGTATAGAACATAATTTTTAAAACATTCTATAGACATGATGTTTTGGTCATTTATTTCTTTTTTTAAGGTGTAGTTTTTATATTAGTGTGGAGCAGTCTTTCTCCTGGTAATTTTGTCTGAGGAGGGCTCACACCTAGTTTCACATATTTTTTGACTTCTTATACTAACATACATACATAACTCAAACAAGTGCTCCTAGATGCTGCCTAACACATAAACAGCATATTTAAATACATCTGCAATGAGACTGATGGGAGTTCAAATGGGATTTCAGACTAGCAGGCCACACCCACTGAGAACGACTATGAAAGGCCCGATGTGACACTTCAGCAGCTCACCGATTTCCCTCCACCACATCAATGAGGTCATCAGCTGTGGAGTCACTGCGCAGAGTGATGTCGGCGTTGTGGATCTTGTACTCTGCCAAGATACTCTTAACTGTTTCAGCATCAAGCTCACTTTGTGCGCACTGGAGAGAAATAGAGAGAGTTAGTGGGTGAATTATAAACACAATGTAAAAAAGCAAGAAAAGATTCATGGAAAAATACATTTTAAACATGTTTTAATGAACTATTATATTAATTACATAGAGTCAACAACACAATAGAAATCCATACATTCTAATCTGTCTGGCGTCATTACCCGATTCACAAAAGCAAACAAAAACTGAGGCATCAGTGAAGTTAGAAATAGTCCAAACTCATTCAACTCCACTGAAATAATCAGTGTGGCTTAAGTTCTCTGAGGTGAAAACTGAAAGTGATAAGTTTCATTTAGTGTGTTTGTTGTATGAGACATACAGTGGCAGTAAAGTTGATGCCCCCTTTGTCCTTTTTCTTGAAACCGATGTTGGGTGGCTGCTTGTTGAGCCGAATACCGAAGCCTTCCAGCTCGTGTTCTATTAGCTTCTTATGAAGAAGAGGCTTCAAAACATCAAGTACTATCAGGATTAGATTGCAGGTTCGAGCCACTAAGAGAGAGGAAAAAAAAAAAAAAGAAAAAAGAAAAAAAAAGAAAAGACAAACACTTGTCAGAAGTGTGGAAAAATACATCCCATTATTTCTTTAGTAGATACAATATGTATGAAGTATGCCGCAGAATAACTGATGTTTTAATTTCTTGCATTCGATATTTCACTCTTGGCAGAAACCTCAGTAATCACATCTTTACCTGCGATGACCTGTCGACCTCTGCCCTTTCCATCCTTGGCCCCCTCAATGATACCTGGGAGATCCAAGAGCTAAAAAGGAAGAAGAAAGGAAAAGGAAACATAAGTGGATCACTTTAAGCTTAACACAGTATAAACAGTTTTCCAGGTTTTGAACAAAGGGGAAATTCTCGTACCTGAATTTTAGCACCTTTATACCGAATGACTCCGGGTACTGTTGTTAGAGTGGTGAACTCGTAGGCAGCAACCTCAGAGTACACACCTGCAAGGTTACTTAGCAGTGTAGACTTTCCTACTGAAGGAAAACCGACAAACCCAATACGAGCATCACCGGTTTTCGCTACATCAAAACCTAAAAGTTGTAAGAAAGATACGTGCGTTAGCATGCTTTACAGGACAAAAAGCTCAAACACATTTAAAATAAAGCCCAGGTAACAGCAGTAAGTATGTAAGTATACTGATCTCACCTTCTCCTGTACCACCGCCACTGCCTCCTTTCGGTGTGATGAGTTCCCTCCTGAGTTTGGCAAGACGTGCTTTGAGCAGACCCAAGTGGTGAGCTGTGGCCTTGTTCTTCTGTGTCCTGGCCATCTACAGTGAACAATAATATCAGTCTGCATGAGAATTTTAAGTTAAGCAGTTTTTACTGACTACACTCAGGTATAGTGTTTTCAGTACACAACCAGTAAATAAAGACAGATCACTTAAACCTGCCTGACTGTGCTCTGCCTGCATTTGCTTGGATAGATTTCCAGAATAGGCTTATCCTGACTTGTCCTTTACACTTGAAAGTTCAATTTCATCAGTTTATTGCAATGTCAGTGCTTCACATTAAAGTGCAGTAATTACACTATGAACCTGCTCCCATGCCATCCTGTTGCACAGTTTTTACTTTAAGTGACCTTAAATGTAAGGATCTCTTATATTTGATATGCATCTTTGACTAATTTTCTTACTGTTACTTATGTAAGCAACACTTGGGTGCATATAGTTAAGGCAAAGAGTCTTTGTTACCTTAAATAACAGATATTTATGCATTTTCCTGTTATTTTTGGACATTTGATAAACAATAATACAGTTCAAAACCTTTTAGATGGGAGAAAAAATGTTTAATATGAAGGAAAAACCCTGGGCAAGTTGTGTTTTAACAGTTTAAACATGTGTTTCTCTGTATTTAGGACTACATAAATACTACAGGGTCTACATATTTTAACCCGACCACATGGGGGGCCGCAAGATGATGTACTCCCAGTGCTGGTCCCAAGCCCAGATAAATGGGGAGGGTTGCATCAGGAAGTGCATCCAGTGTGAAATCTTTGCCAAATCAAATATGTGGACCATCAGTAAGATTTTTCAGGTTAACAACAACTGCCACTGGTGCAGATGACCAGCAGAGTACCAGTGGAAACTGTGCTACTGTTGGTCAGAGACTGAGGAAGAAGGAAAGGTAGGACTGTGGAGGTGAGAGCAGGTACTTTAAATGTTGGGACTACGGCTGGTAATTTGAGTGAGATGGCTGACAAAGTAAAGGATGTTGAAGATGGAGCTGCTATACAGGAGGAAAAGAGAAACACCACAGAGAAAATTCAAGAAGGTAATAACAAAGGACAAACAGAGGGTTGACGTGACAGAGGAGG
Source organism: Cichlasoma orientale (assembly GCA_034780415.1). Classification (NCBI taxonomy): domain Eukaryota; kingdom Metazoa; phylum Chordata; class Actinopteri; order Cichliformes; family Cichlidae; genus Cichlasoma; species Cichlasoma orientale. The sequence continues at coordinate 345,684 of JAVDPK010001638.1, forward strand.
ATGCAAGTGATAGGGTGAGATGGAGGTAGATGATCCGCTGAGGAGACCCCTAAAGATGATGATGAAAGGGGTGTTTTTACTTGCTGATAATACCAGCAAGGTTGACAATAAAACCTAATAATTTTCAGCGTAATTTAAATTAAGCACCTGTTGATGCACTTCACGACAGCGCTGCAGTATTACGTTAACTTAAACTAATCACATAATTCAAGTGTATATGTTATGGTATAGACGAGCTTGTTCCTGTTAACCAACATCTCCATGCTCTACTACAGGACTGTCGACATCCGACAATCTCTTATTTGATTAATAATAGATTTACAAGTTCACTCATAGGGTACAGCAACTTTATATCCACGCGATGTCGCAAAGAGAAAGTGTGAGTTAGAAACACTGAGTGTGAAGCAAGGCCCGGCTCGATTATATTTGCTAACGCTAACAGCTTGTGGCTAGACTAAACGTGACTATTAGCGGGTTAGCCTGCCGGCTGCTTTCATCTTACCTCATTTTCAATTTCTGCTATTTTGGCGAGTATACTCATGGTGACGGTATTCCCCGTGTGCAGTTCACGTTACCGACTAAAACTAGAAAGGTTTTACATATAAGTTAGCAAAGTTAGGAGGGAACTTAGCATGCACACCAGACAAACGCGGTTGTGCGCGATTTCGAGAGAAATCTCGCGAGGACTTTGTCAGAGGCGGATCATTATGCCCAGTACGTTGACACGCGCAAGACAACGTGGAAACGCAGTGGTAGCAGGTACGGAGGGCCTCGCGTGCCCAAATAAAATAAATAAATAAATAAATGCGTCTGATTCTTTCGGTCACTACCAAAAGCTCATGACCATAGGTAAGTGTAGGGACGTAGATTGACCGGTAATGAATTAAGTTTGACATTGTTAATTAAACTTGAAAATAAATAAATAAATGTGTCATTGTTTTGAATAAAATTAATTGATATTTTAATTAATCAATTATTTTTTCCAATTTAAATTAATTATTAATTAAATTAATTATTTATTTAATGATGTTTTTAATTTAAACCATTTTGGCCCTCGAGGCTCTCCATAAGCATGTAACTTCACCCGTGCATATTTAGGAATCAGGAACTTTGAGATTAGTGCAACTAAAATTGCACTGTACGAGAAGTACTGTACGAGACTAGCCTAAACGTCCAATTTTGAAGTTGTTAAATCTTAATTTGCTTTTCAAGTAAAACTCTTTACATGAAAACTTACAATAAGCATATTATCTTATCTTATCTTATCTTATCTTATCTTATCTTATCTTATCTTATATTAAACACAATATTTGAATCAGAATTATTACCCAGCTTTTTTTGGCCTGGGACACTTTACAGATGAGTAATGGTCATAAAGGGACATGATCAACAACAACAATATATCGACTGATATATCGACACTGCTGATATTTTGAGTTATGAGTGTTCATGTCACGAGTGTTGATGTTGCACAATTTGTCCACCAGAGGACACTCTGCAACTTCTCTGCTGGCACAAACACAGCAAGCAGCTGAGCAGACTCAGGCAGGGCATAAACGATTAATCCACAACTTGTGACAATAAAACAGGATAATTTTTAAACTGCATTGTCATGTTATCTTAGTAAGGGCTCATAAATAACTACATATGACAGATGTTAGGGAAACCTGTTTATATTTTATGTGTCTAAAAAGTTTAAAATCACCAAATAATACCCTATACGGAATGAGCTCTAAATAATAATCAGGTAGGCTGTGGCATTTAAACAATGCTCAGTTGGTACTCAGGAGCCCAAACTGTGCGAAGAAAATATCCCACACACCATTACACCACCACCTGCCTGAACCATTGGTACAAAGCAGGGTGGGTCCACGCTTTCCTGTTGTTTACGCTAGATTCTGACCCTATGTGAACGCCACAGCAGAAACTGAGACTCATCAGACCAGGCAGCGTGTTTTAAATCTTCTATTGCTCAATTTTAGTGAGCCCGTGTTTCCTGTTTCTTAGCTGGTAGGAGTGGCACCCGGTGTGGTCTTCAGCAGCTTTGAGATTTCAGGAGTTGTGCATTGAGAGAGGTCCTTCTGCACACTCTTCTGTATCAGCCCTTCTGGCACCACATTCAAAGTCACTGAAATCACCTTTCCCCCACATTCTGATGCTCAGGCTGAACTTCAGCATGTTGTCTTGACCATGCCTACATGCCTAAATGCACTGAAAAAAATCTTATAACAAAACTTTGATGAAAAAGTATATTTAATGATTGTCTTGTTAGTTTTAGCCAGGTCTGCCAATATAATGGCAACTCAGGCTATATCAGATCTAATGTATTGTATAGTTTGCCTCCTATTTTAGAGTGCTTGCAGTGTCTCGGGTGCATTTTAACTGGAGCGTACATGCTGATGAGCACATTATCTGCAGTACTGGTTACTGCACTGGATGATGTTACTTCTTTATGCAAAAGCACACAAGATACAAACCCACATTTTAATGCACACACAAAAAAGGACGGAGGCCAGTCAAATTGTATATTTTTATTGTTTAATTCTTTATCGTTTAAGTCGCATACAGTATAATCTGTCATTGGTTTCTATGCTGCTAAAGTTTGTGGACTGAACATCTGTGTTTTGTCAACTTTCCGATTGATTTATTGATTAATGAGTGAGCTGGTTGAACAAGATCTGTGGTGCATCTCCTCTGACCCATGCTATGCGAATCTTGAAATGGTTGTTGTAAAAATATACAACCATTATGGTCATACACTGAGTAATAATGCCTAGAAGGTATGCTGGACACGTAGGGGATTTCACAGTTCATATGTAGATCGAGTGCATGAATGACCAAAGTGGATAAATGAATAAAATCAGAGTATGCTAAATCAATTTTGGACCTTAACAATTCAAAATGCCAATCAAATTTACCAGCTCAGCCAGTACTATCATCTAAACCATTTACTGTAAACAATAGATACAGTGTGAAGAATAACAGTTCTTAAATCACTCTTTTTGTTGATTATGTTCAGGAAAGAGTCTCACAGATAGTTTCATGTATCTTAACTCCAGTCCGAGATCTCTTAAACCGTGTGCTATATATGCTGAATCTGCCTCTTCATAGATCCCACGTTGTTGTTTGTTTAGTTTTAAGAGGTGTGCTTGTCCTCATTAAAGTATATAAAAATAGGCATTTTCTTTTTAAAAGGTAGATACGGTTATGGTTTATTGTTCAGCATTTGTTGTTGCCCGGCTGGGATGGCAGCAAGCATAAATAGCACAGGAAAAAAGGACAGGAGGTGAGACACAGCAAGACGGGGGGTAGTTAGTAAATGTAGGATCACTCAGGACATTTCTAAAGACCTCTGCAGGTCTGAGCTGATTCTTCTTTGCGGGAAACAGAAAGGGGGCTTTGATTCGATTCATCACCACTAGCCACAACTTGATAATTGACAACAATAAACCCATGCCCGAACATTTCAAATGTTCTTCTTTTAATGAGCAACATATCTTTATATCATATCTCAGTCAGCATTGAAGTGCATTGGTTAAAAAGTAAGTGCAAGTACAGGTTCTGATGCATTCATTTTTACTAGAGGATTAAATTATTTGCACTGTGGCCCCAAAAATAGTCATTCTACAGGGGCACTCTGCAAAAGAAAACCACTATAGTTGATGCTGTTTCTAACCTAAAAGATATATGCTATTTTCCTCATTTCAAGCTTTTAAAGTTATCTCTGAGTGACAGTGTGTAGGAGCGATTTTCATCTGCCTTCTGCTGTCAGTTCACTCCAGTCCATAAACCGCAGCACTTTGCCTCAATATCACTGCCATGCTCCCTGACTGATTTCTCAGTGGTTTCTCAGTTTCCTTTGAGGAACACAGCAACTGAATCAAGCCAGCAGAAGCACAAAGTCTGTGAGAAGCACTATTTTAGTGCAATAGTTTCACACTTGGTAACCCTGCCATCTAAAACTGGCTACCTCTGCATAGAGATGGAGAAGAGTTCTTATCACAGCCCCATCGATAGGCCTTTTAGTTGTTACTGAGGGAAGCGCCATTATTTTTATGTCATCGGAGCAAGGATAACAACATCTTTTGAGGTAATAAAAAACAAATAACAGCATGAAGTTATCCATTAAAATGCATTGTCCCCAGTATCTTGGATTCTGTCATCAGAATTTGGATAATACTTAGTGAAACCATAAGGCTTTACGATAAATGCAACTTTGCCATATGATGGCAAAAGTCTTCAGTGGAGGCATTTCCCTTGGACTCTAGCTGCTCTCGGAGGATGTGGGTGGTGCCGTGGAGGACGACCTCCGTCGGGACACTGACTGCGAGCGCTCAGGGCTGTGTTTGTCATAAGGCTGGAGCTGCACCTCCAGGAAGTCCCTGTGCTGCTGGCTGATGACCTGGCTGATGAGTCCGGGTAAAGCTTGCAAGTTACTCAGTAGAGTCTCCAGCTTCGTCTCCAGCAGGGCAATCCTTTTCTCCATGTCCTCCCCTCTCTCGTTCAGGTCTGATACCATGTCATACATGATGTTCTGAGTCTGGAACAGGAGAAATAAAATGCACTTATTGCTATCATTTTCCCCTTTATGTTTCTTTTTAATGGACAACCAGAAAATTGATTATAGATAATAACCCCCCCCCCCCACACACACACATTTTCATAACTTCAATAAATATGCAGTGTGAAGATGTAAGACATATCTCTGAAAAAAGAAGAAAGAAAATAAGTTATAAGAGGCAGTGAGCTTCACGCTAAAAGATTCACTGTCCGAACACATCAAAGTCAAACTGAAAATAAAATGATACATTTCCATTTTTCAGTCTGTCTAAAATCAATACTCACATTCTGCCTGCAATTTCAATGTCAGAAATCGTGAAAAAAAAAACAAAGAAATACTTCCACAGTCCGAGTCAGCTCGATCAGCTGTACAGTTTCTGATATTAAAGGATTGTTCCCGCAATGGACAGTGTTTGCTTGCTATGCCAAGGAAGAGGGAAATAAATAATAAATCTGCCTCACTTACTGTTTATTTCAAGTCCCCATGAAATAAAATTCATTCTTAAAGGTATTAGAGAGTTTTTTGTTTCCTGGAAAATGACGACAAAAAATGTTCTCGACTGACTGCATCTGGATCTTGAAGCTTGTGGCAAACTGAAGTCAGAATGGATACTCATGTAATGGCATGTATACACTCAACGGACACTTGGTTAGGTACACCTGTTCCACTGCTTGCTGATGCTAATATCTGATCAGCCAATCCCATGGCAGCAACTCTGTGATTTCAGGCTTGTAAACATGGTCAAGATGACCTGCTGAAGTAGGGTAGGCTTAGAATTTGGAGTGAAAAACATCCTGCCTTATATCACAGGTTTAGGTTGCTGCTGGAGGTGGTGTATTGGTGTGGGGGTATTTTCTTGACTGTTTAAATGAATATTGCTGCCGCTCATGTCCATCCTTTTATGCCCTTTATGACCAAAGTGTGCCCATCTGCTGATGGCTACTTTCGTATCATGACTCTCAAATCATCTCAAACGGGTTTCTTGAACATGACAGTAACTTCACTGTACTCAAAGGGCCTCAATCCAGTAGAGCACCTTTGGGATGCAGTGGAAATCTGCAGCAGCTGTGTGATGCTATCATATCAACATGGACAAAAATCTCTGAGGAATGTTTCCAGCACCTTTTTGAATCGGTGCCACAAAGAATTAAGAAAGTTTTGCCGCATTTTGTCAGGCTGAACGCAACTGTGATACTGAATGGTGGGCAGTTCCTACTGCAATAAGAGCAGACTGGGTGGGAGGGTGGGAGGGGCAGCTTGTTAACTTCCTGTTTTTACAGAAAATGTAAATATACAGAAGCAAACGACACTTTGCTGTTCTTTTAAGGAAAAATCACAGTCAAGAAAAACTGTTTCAAGTGTGAATCCTGGCATATCAGTGGTCAAAGATAATATATGAAGCTATCATGTAATTTGAGCATCTAGTGTAAAATGATGTGAGAGCTGACAAAAAAAGAAGTAATCAACCTGAAAATTCACCTGAAGTCGACAAGTCAAATTTTACAAAATCAAAGTAAATACATCAGGGCAGCCTCACATTATCCATCTTGTCTGCATTGACTGGTGTTCTGCTCAAAGAAACCTTCACCATCCTTCAAAATGAGGTCAGAAGAACATTATAGGGGCACAATTTCTGCCAGAAACTGATGCGGAAGGGTGAATTTTATTTGGACAGTTTAGAGGAGTTTATGTTTTCATGCAGTCCGGAGTACATTAGTCTGTGACCTTGAGGAAACAGGAAAGGTGCCTGCTGACTTTGTATGATGGTTTATGCCCTTCTGATGCATCAGCCATCTCATAACAATCTATTAACCCCCCCTCACACACACACATACACCCCACCATGGTTGCTCTTCTCTAAAACTCTGAAGTTCAAGCTTCCAAAACAGTCAACAACAGCCTAAGAAATTCATGTCACATTTCAGATGAGGAGTGGTGGTGATGCTGCTGGAAGGCGGTCTCTGAGGTACTATTCAGTGCAGGACTAATAACCCCTGGCAGCCTAGAGACGATGCCATCCATCACTTACCTCGTCCTCTTCTGATTCGAGGCGGGGATGATGGGATAGGTTGTTTATGCGAATCAGTGAGGACCAAAGAAGCAATGACACTACTTAACCTGGCAGCTGTTGTTATGGTTATGCTATTAGTATCAAATCAATCCTAACTTACTTCTTATGTGACGTTTTTTTTCTCAGTGGATTACAAGATGAATTCAGTGTGTATGATCAGTGCTTAAATGTCCAGTATTATTATCTTATACAGATTTGTTTCTTCTCTGTGTGATTAAGAAATGATTGCAACCAGGCACAGGCCTCCGAGCCTCAAACCGTGAAATGAAGGAAGATCATGTTAAAATATGGTGGGATGGATACTAGAGAGCAAGAACATTATTAGGAAACTATCGAGAAATGAATGTGACTACAGCAGGAAACTGATGGAGCAAGAATACAGGTGGTTAATAGGCATCCACTTGGATTGTAATATAAAACCGCAAATTAACATTATAAACCAATTTCTGGACAAGATGAAGGAAGAAGAGAGAGCGGAGTGGCAGAGATGGTTTTTAAAACCACTCAAGCGAGCAATTTTGTACTTTAAAGATATGTACTGGAAAAAGTGGAAAAAAAATCCTGTGGAAGGAAACTACATTCAACCAATGTTGCATTAAACAGAGTCTATAAGAGACTGTGGAGGAGATAATGAAATAAGGGGATACATTGTGATCTGAGGAATTTCACTGTGCACTGCAGTGGCAATGCATCTTCCAAAGATATGTTCAGCTCTATTTAGCTCCGTCTTTCCGCTGAGAGCATGAAAAGACTGAAGCCACACTGCCCTCCTATGGGTGCATACTCCTATAACAACGACTGAAGGCACACGCTGGCCATAAGCCACCTTATTCAATGTCACATCACAGCTCTCGATGCTGTTTTACAGCATGAGGTGATTAGGCAATATTAACTAATACCTTTCATGACATGCTGGCCTGAATCCAGTTTGACTGTGGTGCACTTTTGAATGTCAGTGCGCTCTGCTTTTCTCTCCTCTTTTTCTCTGCCTTTATTTCTGGCTGAATCATCAGATCACAGTGTGTCTCCCTTCCCAGGTTACTGTTTCTGCTGTGTCAGGCTGGCGCACTGCCTGGTCTTTCCCTAAGGTTTGTCGACTTCTGTTTAGTGCATCTGGAGACAAACATCAGCGAATACATAGAGGGAAAAACTGTGCTGGGTTTCTCATTACTCTCATTCAGTATTTTTTTTTTTTTTAGGAGAACATATCCCGGGGATAGTGATTTTACGCTGCAAAATAAAGACACATTATTATTTTATACCCAAACAAATTGAATTCCAGGTGAATGCAGTCTACCACAATCACCACCCAGATGTAAAGCCTGTCTGTTTATTTGACACCTGTAGACTTTGATTTATATTAGAAAACACAACTAATTCAACGAGTCAACTAGCATGCATTAAATTCAACCACACAGAGGAAGGAAACCTACAAAGGCAGCAGTACACTGTTAGTGTAGCTTACCTTAGCAAGGTCCACTAGTGAGTTTGCTTGGTCATTCAGCTTGCGTTGCTCCATTTTAACACTTCTCAATCTGAACACAAGACCATTCAGAACCCAATAAATTAACGCTATCAGTGTCTATATGTTTTTTTTTCTCTTTCTTTTTTTTTCTCTTTTTTTTTTGTAAATTTGTGCACACACAAGGCATACACATGGATAACACTCCTGGGACATGCACAGGATATGTGTAGAAAATGCAGGGTTTGGAGGGGCAGTCTGCTTGGTTGAGCTGCATGCAAGTGGAAAAGGAGACCACAGAGAGAGGGGAGTGGGGTGGGGTGGGGAGCTGCCACGGAAGAGAATGAAATCAGCTCTGCGTCCTACTCAACCAAAACACACAACAAGGGAATGGGGGGTTGGGGGGAGGGCTCATATCAGAGCACAGTGTAAACAGCATTTATCAAGTCCTACTGTATGTCTTCTTGACATATGAGATTATAAAACACCAACTAGAAAAAAAAGGGCCAGCTGCTGTTCCTTTAAAGTTCCATTCTCGTGTAACTTTTCTCTGTTTTCTGTTCATTCAGAAAGCCGAAGACATCCAGCACTGTTTGGCGTTAACACAGAGGATAATGTTTAGCCTGTAAACGGCAGCTGTCTCACTGTTTATCTTTTGAGGCTTTCCAGTTAGAATAGAGAAAATCACACCACGGCGACTTAAGGAATCATTTTAATTGTGCATCACGGGTAGAAAATAACAGCAACAGTTATCTTATGGGATAAAATGACCTGCAGATTGCTAATTGTTCTATCACCTACCTGCAGTGAATGAAAAAAAAAATTACTTGCCCACTTCATGCTTAAATAATTCACATCTCCTGTCCAATTGTGCTTCTAACGCTCGCTTTTTTAACTCTTCTTCTCAGGGGACTCAAAAACAGCAACTGTGCAGTATTGTGGAGCATTAGCCACATGTGGCTTCAAGACATCTTTTTTTCCCCTCCCCCCTGAATTCCTCAAACCTGCTAAATTACAGTGAGCATGGCAACCAGGTAACATCACAATGGCAATAATATGCACTGTTAATACAGTTTAACTCTTAGGTGATGATTGAGAATCAAATTTTAAGATCACTGAAGATGGAGAACTTAAAGGGCCTTTGGGGAGCCTGGCATTTAGTTGAGATACACCCATTCCCATGCAACGCCAGATCGATTTTTTGTTTCCTGAAGGCAGGCAAATGTACAGTGAAGACCAACAGAGGGTGCCACAGAAGCCACTGGAGGAAACTGCAGGCAAAACGTTCTGACAACTGAGGCCACTAACGCTTCATACAGAGCAGACTCTAAGACAAATGCAGAACGCTATTTTAAAACATCACTCTTATTATTCTTGAAATAATGAAACAAAGGAAGAAAAGAAAGCAGTAGTCTGTCTTAAATCATGGAAGATAGTAGCTGTTCAGGGTTACATGGTTTTGTAGTTGACGTGAGACCTGTTAGAAATATACATTTCACAATTGGATGACCAATAGCTGTCAGAGGCGGTCGAAGCACAGGGCAGGTCGAGGCGGCGTTGAGAAAGCCTGCTTACGCTGCTCACGGGTGCTTCTCTTTGTGAACGGGCACTTTGAATGCGCTCGCTGTTCATCAGGGGAAAACAGCTACGCTAAGCTTTTCAATCTCAGTTAGTGCTGCTGCACATTTTTTACCCTCCCAAGTTGCTTTATTTGTCATGACCTCCATTAAACTCATTGCAAAAAGAAATGTAAATTATTCTTCAAAGTAATGGACCGGCCTGACATTTTTTTCCCTCCCCACCCTTGCCCCCCGCTGGCAGCTTCACACTGTTGGTCACAGTTGCAGCCTCTCGAGCACAAACGGTATTTCTCCGAGGCTTCACCCTGATCTTCCTCTCAGGTCACTTCCCTCTTTGTGCAATTCACTGATCTCTGAGCTAACAAGCGCTCACTGTCCTGCTTTTTGCTATGATTCCTCCTTGAGCCTTGCGGATGGAAAAGGACAGCCTCCCCAGAGGGGATGATCTGAGCATATTCTGAGCGTACACTTGATTTCACAGCTGTTCTGGCCTAAAACATTCTGGAGGACATTCGGCTGCATTTGTGTGATACCATTCCTCTACCCGCGTGTCGTCCAAATGACCTCAGTGTTGTTATATCTCCAAATTCTTCTTGCATGGCAGCTGTATGTCGCTGCCATTATGCTGTTTACCAGCCACGACAACACTGGACTGGCATCTCTGCTACTGTGTCATCCAACAGGGAAATGGAGGAAATGTAGCTGCAAATGTTGTAACAGGCGTAACAATGGTTCCACTTGCCGAAAGATGACCCCGAGCCCTGATCTGTGCGAGCATGGCCGCTCAGGCGTATCACATGACTTTTAGGGGGTATCACAAAACGTATACGTCTGTAGAGTAATGCAGCTCTGGTCGTCATCCTTCGGTAGGTGAAAGCACAGTTGACTGGAGTTTAATCAGTTGCTTTCTGATTAAAGATCAAAATCTCATCACATCCATGCAGAAATGGAAAGAAAAACACCCTCCATCATTGATAATTGAAATTCACTTCATTTGCATTTGTGGGTATGTATATAATGTGCAGCATGTGTCAGTAAGAAGGTGTTTGTACCGGTGATTGAAGTCTGACGATAGGATGAAAAATGTGATGCTGTGTGTTTGGTCAAACTAACATGCTACTCGGTTGAACAGCCAACTATGAAAAAACAATTGTGACAGGTGTATAAAATAATCTGGCAACATGGTGACTGGGCCGTGCGCAGCAAACGCCACAGTTTTTGAGACATGAATTTCACTTATCAAATGAGGGAGTGTAATTTTTTTTAGTAGTTATTGGGTTCAAGGACAAGCTCTCGTTAGCATGCACACAACAGGTCTGTATCTACATGAGAGGCGAAGACTTACTTTCGAGCTCTATTGCATTGTGTCGACACAAACAGGAAAAAAAAAAAGGAAACATGAAGTAGACAAATGAATTATTACAATATCAGATAAACACAGTCAGATGGCAAGCTCTGTTTGCTCAAGTCTGGCTGCTGTAACCCTCATCTCTACACTGTCACTTCTGAGCAGCGGCAACCACTTCTCCTGACTTCATTCATCTTGAAACCAGTTTGTCATTTTGCCGCGTGTGGACCGTTTCTGGTGGCTGCGGCTGTTTTTGTTCTTTAAATCTAATTTTGCCTTTTCCTGGTACTATCAGAAATACTGCAAAAATAAGAGCAGTCTTCCCGTTAATGACAGTAAACCTCCACCGACACAAATGACCAAGTGTCTAAGGAGCTTTTTAATAACAGCTTTGACCCCACCGACTTCACTGAGACTAATAATGATGTGCGAACAAAGTTCTCTCCCTGTTTTCCAACTTTGACCAGTGGAGGAGGTCAAAGATTGCTGCAGGCCTATTGCAACCCTTCACTTGTTAATCCACTTCCTGTTCTATATTAATTGCACTCCAGAGTTTGTCTGTCACACCCTGCGTTTAGGCTACAGGCCCTACTTAAAACTCTCCCAGACGAAGCCTGTGAACACTCTGCCTCATAACAGAGACAGAATCTCTGTAACACAAAGACGTGACTGGGAAATGGTGACACCACGCTGAGTAGTCGTCCTTGCACACAGAGCCAAACGTGACTTTTTCCCACTGAATCTGGTTCTTTACAGATTGAGCTTCCTAGAGAACAGGAGGTGGACGTGAGACGTCGTCATCAGTGCTGTGAATCACCTGGACCCAACAGCAAGGGCATCATGACTCAAAAAGAAGCAACAATGAGAGAAAGCTATTAAACTACAAATCTAGATGTGGGTTGCAGCAGCAGCAGACAGTTTGTGTATATTTGTGTTTCCCTACCTTGCCAATAAACAATCTAATGCCTTTAAAACTTAAATGTGTGTCCAAAAGATTCATGAGCAAAACAAAGTTGCACACAGTAGACCATGAAGACTCATATATATGTGTGTGTGTGTGTGAGTGTGTGAATAAAATGACAGAAAGCAAACAAACATACAAACAGAGGACATTTTACTTGAGTATGGACAATATACCAACAGTACTTGAAGCTATTTATTGTAATAAAGCGCCAAGCTGATTGCCAGTTAATGAAAGAAGCCGCAGTGTGGATGTACTGGTAAGCACTGTAAGCTGAAGAAAAACAACAGCGAGGTGAGGTTAAAATCAATACTGTTTTGGAATGAGATAGCACTTTGGGGGTCCGTGGGGACCCACTAAACCACTAGCTGACAGGTACATGTCTGAGCAGCCACTAGAGAAGTAGAAACCCAAATGTGTCAGTCGTGAGGTCAGCCTGACATCTGACTCACACCGAAGAAGATACACAAGAGTCAACCTGACAGCAAAAGGCGGAGAAATCGATATCATACTCCTGCGATTTCTGTAAATCCTTAATATTTCGAGGTGAAATGAACTTTACACAGAGAAATTGTTTCTAGTTCACGATGACAGTTCGTACCTTTTTAAAAATACAAATGCTTAACAGGAATCTCTAATATATCAGTGTATATATATAAAAACATACAAAAATCAGCAGAGGAAGTTGGGAAATCAGTCAAGTTATGAGCACATAACTTTGCTACAGGTGTCAAACAATTCAGATTTCAGGTTTGTGATGCTCTGGTGAATCGGCTACCGGACAAAAGGCCAACGGAAGTGGCGAGGTTAGGTTTAAGAGCACGGCACCTACTGGTGAATGGCTTGGAGGAATTTTCTCTGGTGCTTCCTGACTCTGGCGTGGTCCATCTTCCTCACCAGTTTAGTGTTCTTGTAGATGAGCCACGTCTCCCTGAGAACATTCGCAGCTGTGTTTTTCACCTGGGGTGCAACAAATAAAATACAGTCGGTTAAGGCTGGAAAGAAGTAAAGCATCTGCGAGTCACGCTTAGAGCGGAGAGCTTTCACTTACTCTTTTTGTTAGCTGGGTGTCCATCATAAAATTGTGGACATGTTTTTCAGCTTTGGTTAATTCCAGTTTCTTCGCCACCACAGCCACCACCAAGGCAGTGCAGCCGGCGCCCTAAAGAACGGACGGATACAAATATGCAACGTGGATTTTCATTACCTTCATTTACTTGTCAATATTTTTCAGTCATGATATATTAGCAGTAGCTCGGCTGCTTTTACATAATTGATAAGGCCAGTTTCACAAGCTGACAAAAAACCTCAGTCTCACCATAATGCCAGTCAGGAGGCAGACTCCCTTCCCACAGTACGTGTGTGGGACCATATCCCCATATCCAATAGTAAGAAACGTGATTGAGATCAACCACATGGCTCCGAGAAAGTTGCTGGTTATGTCCTGGTTATCATGGTACCTGTAATGAATAATAAATGTAACAGACTGACACACCTGCATGCACCTGAAGAAACTGATGCTCAAGACTGCTACTAAAAAGTTTTAGCCACTTTAGTTCCTAACATCCAACGTTTGATCAGGATTCTGCAGTGTCATAATCTTTTCTTACAGCTTGTGTTAATCCTTCTATCTTGATGCTCAGACAGAGACTGAGCATTCTATCTATTTTTATGCCTTATCTATGTTTCATGCTGAGCAGCACGGCATAGTGTGAGGAAACGGATCCAGGCACCTCTCGCAAGCTCTCACTGTCCATGCAGCGATTATCCATAGCGAGATGGTGAAGACCAGCAGCACAGTGCCGGGACAGATGGTCATGAGAGTCTTCATCACAAATCGTGTGTTAAAGTTAATCTTGTTGAGTGCACCGATACTGCGGGACGAGGCATCAGTGAAGAGCTTGCTGTGCAGCAGCATGACACGAGCGATGAGGTACAGCCGCAGGAACATGGGGATGGACAGGATGATGTCCACATCTGCATCCGTCTTGGATGGCACATAGGAGTAGGCCAAGCGTGCTGTCCAGGTGAAAGTGTAGTTCCCTGGGATGGGGTGTATGGCGCACACCAGGATCTCCAGGCAGATGAAGAAGATGCGCTCATATGTCATGGCTATCCTCCAGTCATCAGCTGCATTGTCCACCATAAATAGCTGCAAGGAGAGGGCACTGTAAGGGTGATGAAGGGTAAAAAACAGCTCACATTTTCATCACGTTGACACAGCAAGCTACAGGAAATCATTAAACCCATTAAAGAGTAAACAGCAAATTGCCTCAAGCCACTGAGTTACATTTTTTGAGCCACATTTTTTTTTTTTAAAGAAACTGTGCTCAAATCATCATTTGGAGGTGTAGGCAAAGAAAATGAAAAATATTTTATGACATGGGAGGATGCTACATGCTTTCAGGGACATAAATGGCCTTCAGATATTTGCAGATATTTAAAAGATCAAATGAATGCTGAGAGGCTTAAATATCATAGCTTTGTTTTTGAGTACACCACACCAGGCGTATAGTTTTCATGTCTTTGACTTGCCTTTAGGAACTGTTTGTTGCTATTTCTTTCCATATGGTAAAATGCCAAAGGTATTTTAAAAAAATAAAATAAAATTGGGGCATGGTCATGTTTTCCACTGCATTGCATCACCCCTTCTTTTAACAACACTCTGCAAGCATTTGGGACCTAAAGCTTTGAAAGTGAAAAGTTTCCCCATTTTTGCTTGATACAGGATCTCAGCTGCTCAGCTGTTTGTCTTTAACACAGAATGATGTAATGTGTGCATAACGTGGTTGAGCTTTGTCTTTTTGAAATAAGCAAGGTCATCCCTGAAAAAGACGTCTGCATGGCAGTATGTTCCTGCACAACCCGTATATACCATTCAGCATTAATGAACCTTTCGAAGTTGCTCATGCTACATTTTCCAAAAGAATTTCAAATTCTGATTGTTCGGACCACAGCACAGTTTTCCACTTCGGTGTACAGCTTGGACCTAACTGTGTGTACAGTAGACGATTATGATAGCATCAAATTCAAAATCCGAGCTGCTATATAATGTTCCGGTTATTACAGAACTTAAATGTTTTGCATTAGTTTACATTTTAAACAGCATTTCAGCTTTTTTGGAAACAGTGTTGGAAACAATTATTTGATTAGCCGATGAACGTAAAAATAGTTTCGGTTATTTTTAGGCATAAATATCACCAAAATAGTCTAAACGCTCCAGCTGCTCAGACGTTATTGTGACCTGATTATCTCTGAACAAACCAAGACATTTAAAGATTATCAGGACAGTATGGAGAGAATTTGGGGTACTTTAATAATGCAAAAATAAAAATAAAGGCAGGAAATGACAGATTCATCAATATTGTATAAAACAGCTTCTGCATGAAATAAATTAAAAAATGAAGTAGTGTAGTAGTGTACAGCATTTCAGAGTCGAGAGTGTAGAAAAAAAATAGTTTTCAAGATTTTGACTTCTCCATTGAAATAAAACGTATTACATCAGGCAATACATTAGCAGTGTGCAGTGAGCATTTTCAGCTTCTAAGCATTATACTAATGAGAACATCTGCCACCTCCACATTAGCATTAGGTGCTGATCGTCTGGCCACCCTGACCAGAAGGTTGGCAGTTTCACAGGGGACCTCAGTGGGAGTGGATTTCAACACCTCTCATCGCTCTTCTCCACCCTGTCCTTTGTCACACACACAGCCGCTTTCTCACGTGATCACTTCTGCTGCTGTCCCTTCTCTCCTCTTTATCACTTTCTACAGTTATCTTCAACTCACGTCCGAGCCCGACTACCAATATCAGTGCCGTCACAGTGGCTGCTTATCATGCTTACGGTTGTAAACATGCTGTCTCAGTCTTATACCTGCTACTTTATATTGTGAGGGTTGCAGATAAAATACTTCCAAATCATATTCCTCTCTCTGACACCCCACACTGGTATCCCTTCACTAATGCGCTTGCTCCATCCACTCAATCACATCAAGGTCCTCCGCCTGTACAAGCCGTCACAAGTGGCAGTAGATTTTTCACAAAATGTTGCTGTCAGCAAATCCAAGCGAGGTTTCCTGGCGGCTGTTTTTGCCATGAGAGCGGACGCCTTTATGAAGGGGAGAAAAAAGAAAAGAAAAACTGCACTATTACGTCTCATCAGAACCCTCCCTAATGTACTTGGTAATAAATTATGGGGTGTCCAGTGACTTCTCAGGCTTAAATATGATATACAGTACAATGATTTTGCTTACAGCCCTCTGAAACAACATCCTGCACATTTCTGTTCATCTTTCAGCTCAGAACTGTACACGTAATATTAAAGGAAGAAGTCAAAAGAGGGGAAGGGTGTGTATTTTCATGAAAGCAGATTTTTCGCTGAGGGATTTACAGATTTATGGATACATTTTAGCCAGTGGTTGCTTTCAGTGTATTCCAAACAAGTGGAAAAAAGTAACCTTAACTGTATCAGAAATGTGCATCTAACTTCATGTAATGAATGTTGTACATCGTCAATACAATTCACTTTGTTCCAGTAAAGGGTGAAAATATTATAGTGCTAAAGTATTTGTTTGCTCAATTAATGGTAATCAGTGAAAAAGGAAAAATAACCCTTTTGATATTTAGAGCTTTTCTTCCCTCATTAGAAATTAGATGGAAGAAAAGCTTTAAATATTAATACCGGGCCCCTTTGCTCTCTAAATCTGAAATGCACAGGACATGTTATTTAAAAAACAGGACAAAGACAACATGTCAAATTTTGAAACTGAAAATGTTATAGTTTTTATGAAAAATGTACGCTATATGGAGAAAAGTACTAGGTCACCTACGGGAGCTGCTCAGCCGGGGAAACCCATGCACGAAGCTCCCGGTGCTGATTTGAAACTCTGCAGTTATTGAGTCAGCAAAGTGTTGGTGACGTTTACACACTGCGCGCCTCAGAAGTACTCGGTGACCTCCTCGTTTCCACTTTGCAGTAATACCACTGACAGGTGATCGTGGAATATCTAGGAGGGACGAGATTTCACCAGCTGACTTGCTGGAATGGTGACATCCTGTTACTGGAATTCAGCGAGCGCTTTAGAACGACTTATTCTTTCACAAATGTTCGTAAAGGCAGACTGAAAACACCTGAATTCAAAAATGAAGGGGTTGTGGGGTCAGTACTTAACAACACATTTTGGTGTGTGCACATTTGGCAGCATGTGTCAAACTGTTTGGACAGGGGCAACGTCTCACAAGCAATCAGATGAACCGGAAACATGTCAGTGACATCACTGAACATAAAGAGAGGCTGTAAAACTGAAGAGGGTTGCACTTCATGTGGAGAAATAGATCACCAATTTTAGAACAATTCATCATTCACAGTACATAATGTTAATACTATTTGGAGAAAACTCCAAACCAAAACTGACTTGCAAAGAAAAAACACAAGATACAGAAATGCTGCTGCCTCGTCTGCTCATTTGAGACGGACTGAGATGAAGTGGAAAGCTGTCTGTGGTCTGACTTATCAAAATTTAAATTCACGCTTGAGTTCGTGCACGCTGCTCCATCCAGGCTAAAGAGGAGAGGGATCATTCAGGTAGTTGTCTTGTCTTGCTGTCAGGCAAGTCCTTATTCATTTTTGCAAGACAATGCCGAATCCCATTTTTTACAGATTACACAGCATGGCTCTGCGGTGAGAGAGTCGGGGTGCAGAACTGGCCCGTCTGCAGTTCAGACCTGTCACCTTCTGAAAACATTTGGTGGATTATGAGGCAGAAAAAGACAACAAAGGAGGCTCTGGACTGTTGAGTGGCTGAAATCCTCTATCAAGAAGCAGCAAGGAGCGTTTGATTTGCAAAGCTACAGCAGCTGGTCTCCTCGTTTCACAACACCAACATTTACAGAGCGTGCTGTTAAAAACAGAGAAAAACTGATCCTAACCTTTTCAAATGCCTCCCTTTCAGCATTTGCTATGTTGTCCTTGCACTTTTAATTATATATAGGGTTTATATGATTTGCAAACCATTCTCTCCCAACTTTATGACATATAATATGGTCATAACATTCAGAGCACTCTGGAGGCATACATCATGACTCGGCAGTTTGCCAGCTACTCTCCATTTAATTTGGAATTTCTCATTATAGAAGTGAAAAAAGAAAAGAAAGAAACTGTCCCACTCCTGAAAGGCTAATGGGATCACTGACCTAGATTGTAATTTTAGCTGTGACATGTTACCTAAAATGGAATCGCTGAAATAGTCATATTTCTCACATCTAAAATAAAGCTCCCCATTCAAAGTCTTCATCTCAAGGACAAAGAGAGCGCACAGAAATCAATAAGACTGCACTACAGATGCATATGAATGCTCCACATGCTTCAGTTTGTCAGCTTCAAAGGCACTCCGAGACTACAGCTTCAGCTGCTTTAACACAGAAACGGCACACTGCACACTTATTATAGCCTCTGAGCCACGAAATGTGCAGGAAATATCAACTGTCAACAAGCTGGCACAGTACGCCACAAAACAACAACAACAACAAGCTCTGACACATGTCCCCCCAATAAATGGCACGACAACCCCATGTAGCCTCTGCGGCTCGTTTGTATTCATTCAAAAGCTACAATCAAAGTTTC
The DNA here is from genome assembly GCA_034780415.1 of Cichlasoma orientale. Classification (NCBI taxonomy): domain Eukaryota; kingdom Metazoa; phylum Chordata; class Actinopteri; order Cichliformes; family Cichlidae; genus Cichlasoma; species Cichlasoma orientale. Next base: position 364,289 of record JAVDPK010001638.1, read on the forward strand.
CCCCAAACACAGAAAACACATGAATTAAATTTTCAGAGGCAGTTGTTCCTATCAAATGAGTGACACTGAGCTCCTTTAACAAACTGACATCTGTCAAAGAAGTGTGTAACTCTAACCACAGCTTGTCCTGTTTGGCTTTCCAACAGAGTGTAATGTAGACATGGAAACACAAGCTGCGTCTCCACTCCACTATGGTCCCTTACTTACGGAATTAGCGCTCTGAAAGAGTCTAAATCTATTGTTTGCATGCGACACAAGCGACGTTTTATTTTACATTTTAAACAACCAACCGGTCGTGTCAAAGCAGTTACAAAGTTTGTTACCTCAAAACAATGTAATTAAACATTTAACAGGAGCTTGCATAAGGAAAGCCTACTTAGTGAGTAAAAGCAATTATGGTAATGGATGACCTGAAATACAATACTCGAGGGGCTTTAACCGCACAGCATGAAATATTTCATACTCGCAGGAAAAACCAGCAGTTATGACAGAGAGAAGAAAAAAAAAACAAAAAACCGACATCTGCAGATGAAAAATATTAAACTGGGAGTATTTTAAATTATATTAAGATCAACGGTGTGAAAAATAAAACATCCGATGAGAAGGAGAAGATTAAATTATTTACAGCACAGATGGTTTGAGTGCTATAAAAACAGGCTTTAAATGTAGTCATATTACAATAACCTTTATTACAGTTACATTTTTTTTTTTACTAAGACTGAAAGCATAAAATTCAAAGAAAACAAATGATCCCAAAAGTTAATTTGTGCTGGTCAGATTAAATTATTATTAATGTTTTTCCTTTTTAAAAAACAAACAAAAACAAAACCAAACTTACATGTGGACAGTTAGAGAAATCAGGAAATCGTGACCACATAATTATTGAAAATATGTCTAACCTAACATGAGTTTAAAATAAAACAGCGGCGAGCTGTGAAACTTCTCACAACCCAACAGTTCATTTTTTTTAAAATAAAGAAGGTAAAAAGAATCTCTTTAAAGTGGTGAGAGTAACATATTTTGACCTCACACCTTTTATTGAGTGCATCAATAAAAGGGAAGATTTGCTTCAAGATGAAACTGATGCACAGGTAGAATAGAGTCTATAGATAGTTCATAAATAATGCAAACCTATATGCACATACTCGATTTTCAAATAAAATGTGGCGAATAGATTTTTTTTTGTTCACTGTGTAGAAATCTAACATTTAAACAACGCTAATATTTTGTAAGTGGCAGAAGCTCTATGAGACTTTACTGCATGTTTAATAAGCTCAAACGCTGAACGCTGCTGTTAAGTAACATAGACTCACTAACCACTACACCTGTTCAACTGCACAAATACCTAATCAGCCAATCACATGGCAGCATCTCAGTGCATTTAGGTTTGTAGACACCGTCAGGGTGACCTGCTGGAGTTCAAAATGAGCATCAGAATTGGGGGGGGGGCAGCCTGAACTCTCTGCTGGGGGTGTTGTAATGGTGTGGGAATATGTTCTTGGCACACTTTGAGCCCCTGTGGTACCAGCGCCACAGCCTGCTTGAGTATTGTTGCTGACCATGTCCATCCCTTTATGGCCACACCTTGTTGAATCTATGAAGAATTAAGGCAGTTCTGAAGGCAAAAGGGGATCTGGCCCGGGACTGGCACTTGGTACCTAATAAAGTGGCCAGTGACATTTCTAATTAGCACAAAGCACAGAGAACAGCTGAGACTGATGGGAATGCCATTCGTTTTGTGAGAGGTCATAAACTAAAGCACTGGATCAGGTAAAAATAAATCTTGATGGCATTACAATAAAAGCTAAGGGATCATTAAATATATTTCAGTAGATCCCAGAGGGAAAACAAATGTGCACCCTATTCAGTGGAAAGCCAGCCAATAGTTGCCCAGACATTTTATTTTAAAAGTACAAATGTGAACTGTGCTGTGGCACAGGAGGACACGTCTGGGGATCATGTCCTTAGAATCCATATTTATCACATAAGGCAGGAAAAGACAGACACGCTTACATATCTTTGTATCTCTGTATATGTGTCCTAACCTTAGCTCTGTGTCTCCATTCTTAAACAGCTCATTTGAAAAGTAAAAAATGTCCAAAAACGCCCTCACCTTCAAAAAAAAAAATCCCCCCAAAATCAGTACAAGAGCACGCACATTAATCCCCTGCAATACACAACAGAGCTTAGCGAAGAGGACGCCAGTGTGGGGACTGTTTCTGACTCAGGACGAATCAAGGCATCAGCGGTTTCTCTTTGACATTCATCTTGTTTTCTGATGGACTTAAAATACAGTCTAATCACTCAGAGTGCATGCTCCTTTCCCATCACTGAAAAGGCTTCGTGACAGGCTGAGAGACAGCAGAGCCGAATATGTCTTGAGCTCATTCCCTGCCTGCCGATGTCCTGCGTCTACACTGTGCAGCCTCAGAGGAACTCACCTGCACTGCTAGCTGGGTTGGTTACTGGTTTCACTACTCTCAATATAACTAATGGAGTGCAGCTCAATATTTAATCTGTGTAATGTGGAGATGGGAACATATATCTTGTCACTGAGAATGAAATCACTCAATCTCATTAGTGAATTAGGTTGAGAGGTTCAGTCCAATTAGACATTAATGCAATGCTTTATTTATGATATCAAAGTGAGCCACTAAGAGGCCAGTTTGCAGAATAAATCTGAAGCTTTTGCAAATTCTGTTTGCTTTCGCTTCTGAGGTTAAGTCTCACATTTGCATATACAATTTTTCCATTCAAGCAAAGTACGGTATAACATTTCCGAGCCAAAGTAAAAGCCCATATAAATCTTTCTTTAAAGTGCTGTGGCTGCAGCCAACTAGCCAACACATTAATAACCTGAATTCCGCTGCATGTTTACAGTCACACACAGAGCTCAATTTAATAAATAATCTTCAGGATCCTCAGCTCTATGGGTGGCTTGGTATCTCTGCCCTTGAAAGCCAGTATGTTCAGTGAAAACATTGAGGTCACCAGCCAGTGGTGGTTATCTGACTCCAGTCTGGAGTCTCAGGTAGAGGACAGATTTCACTGTGAGAAATGCAGAGCGTCTCCTGCAGTTGCACCACCTTTCTAACACATACACAGCACCCAGGGGCGATCTGAAGAGCACAGCCAAGTTTGGCTTTGGCAGGATTTTGCTGGCACCGTTTGGATGACGTGCTGTTATTTTATCTTTTCTGCAGAACGTAAAATGTAATACCGCGCGACTCTGAAACATCAGCGCTGACTTTTATCACAAAAGTACACATCAAAGACAAAAACAGCCCCCAAAGCGTTTTGCATTAGTTTAAGAGAACTCAGCAGAACTGTCATCACAAGGTACAGTGACACAGAAATGGCCTTAACACAAATGCCCCCCGGCAAAGAGCCTTTGATGTGACATGAAGAGGAAACTTTTCAAAATGTCAGTTTCTGTTTGCTTTGGAAAAAAATGGAACTCATCAACCACCTCAGCAGCTTGTAGCTCATATCAGACTCTGACAAGGACAAGTCAAAGTTAGGAAAGAGCTCCATACAGCTGCCTTAACTAACAAAAAAGTCTAAAAATTGCTGGCATCAAGCAGATGTATAAAAAGATTCATGCTTTCAGTTCCTTAACAAAGCTGGCGTGTAGGGAGAGGAATACACATTTTTTCCTTGTGGACAAATCCTTTTATTTAAACATACTCCGCTCAGTAGATCACTCATCACTGCCAATGCAGCACAGCAGATGTATCCCTAAACAAATGACAGCCGGTGTCCAACTTCTGTCCCGCCTGCCCTGACCTTTCTGCATTTTCAGTCACTGTGAGTAGAAAAACTTTGTGTTGTGATACTCTGTAAAAATCAGAGAGCGCAGACTTTACCCAGCTTGACAAGTAAATCAGTTTTAAGGGTCTAGAAATGGCGGGGAAACCATTTCATCACCCTGACTTATGCCTCTACATCTGACAGGCATCTGTGAGTACACATGGATGTGCATGCATAATCTAGTTCACTGCAGGAGCAACATTCCCCACATGGAAAAGTGCACTTTAGAAACAGCAATTCAGATTGCAACATTGCAAACACATTAGGCTCTCGTGGAGGCGTAAAAATGAATGGCGGGGTGTGTGGGTGTGGGGGGGGGGGTTAAACCTAGAAACACTGCATAAAAACGGAAAAACACAACAGCTGACGGAGTGCTAATGCGGTAATGCTAAATATGGATTCAGTTAGTGAGTGGGTTTATGTTTTGGTTGGCGCAGTGGTTTCTAAACTTTTTCTCCAGGACTGTCATTTGCAGATAAAAATATTTGGATTGGTGAAGCTCTACATGAGAGGCCTATAATTTAAAGAGGCGAGTATCTGAACTCAAGCACTCGCGCCAAATATTTGAGGTACAGTACTGTGCAAAAGTCTTGAGCCACGCTTCATTTCTTTATATTTTGTTAGGGAATGATAAATGGGTGCAGCGATTTGTTGAAAGGTGCGTTAACATACATGGAAACGCAGTAGATAAGTCAAAAACAGAGTTTAATTCTAATGAGCTTGAAAGTCAGTATTTGGTGTGACCACCTTTATTCTTCAACACAGTCTGAACTCTCTGAGGCAGCTTTCTTGTAATTTCTGTAAGTTATCTTCAGGAATAGTTCTCCAGGCTTCTTGAAGGATGTTCAGAGCTGCCATTTGTTCCATGACAGTGAGTGTCTACAGATTTGGCATACCTCAGCTTATTCTCCCCGTTTCCCTTTCTTAAGAATGGCTTCTTGACAGCCACCATGAGACTTAGATGCATCTGGCCCTTAAGTAGATGGACCAACTGAAGGGCCAGATGCATCTTTCAGGTCCTGTGTCAGGTCTTTGCTGTTTTTTTTCTCCCCTTTTCTTAAGGACATGACTTTCAGAGCTGTAGATAGTTTATTTAGGCCTGCCACTTCTTATTTGTCCTCCACTTGTCCTGTTTCCTCAAAAATTTAAAGACACACTGCACACCATGCTGAGATATGCCAAGTTTTCATCTAATAGCTCTTTGGGAATCACCTTTTGGTACAAAAATACTATTTTATGCCTGTCAAACTGTGTTATCTTTGGTATTTTTCATAGATTCAACTAAAGAAATGGGCACAAATTATGTGATTTGTGACAGGCTGTTAGTAACAAAGTGCCTAAAGAGGCCATTTAAAACTGGTTCTTTGCTAAGTTGTCTGTTAAATGTGGAAACAGCACTGGCTCATCTTTGAGTTGGGCGTTATTTTTTATACTGAATGATTTATAATTCAGTGTTGTGGCTTAATAAACAACAATAAAAAAAGGCCAATGTCCAAAGAAAAGCTCTAAAAAATCTTCCAGCTATTATTGCTCAAGACCACTTTAAAAAATTACAAGCTGTACTGCACATTTACATCAACTCCATTCATAGAAAATATTGTACTTTTTGCTTTACTACATCTACTACTTGGCAGCCTTTTACATGAGGAGCACAATACATTGCAAAAGACTGAATTATTCAATTATCAGAAAGTTAGTTGGCAACTGATTTTTTTTGTAGGTCTAGACTATTGGATAAAACATTATTATTATTATTTAGAAATATAACACAGTTACACGGTCCATTTATCTGCAGTGAGAGCTTCTACTTTTGCCATGTTAGGTAAAACTTCCCAATTACTTCCCGAGGTTTAATTTCAGTGGAGCTTTTTTTAAATTATTGTTTTATATAATGATTTTGCACTTTGTTATTAATGGAGTCCAAAGACATGCAGTTAGTGGGGTTAGGTTAATCTGTGATTTTAAATGTTCAGAGGTGTGAATGTGAGTGTGAATGGCTGTCTGCCTCTCTGTGTTAGCCCTGCGACAGACTGGTGACCTATCCAGGATGTACCCTGCCCCTCGCCCATATGACAGCTGGAATAGACTGCCCCACTCCCAACCCACCCCCCGCGCAGGCTTGACCCTGATATAGAAGTGGATGGATGGATGGAAGGGTTATTAATACTTTTATCGAATCTGATAATTTCCCAGATTTACCTGTGTGAATTTCCATATCACTGAAAATATACCAGTCATAAGCCATAATAATGGCTTATGACTGGCACATTCATAAGGTGGTATAATAATATTATTATACCACCTGTAAAAATGTTTCTATGCCTTTGGAGGAGCTTTTATCAGAAAAATTACAAGGGTTTCTGTTTCTGTTAGACAAACTTAACCCATACTGTAGAGCTGCAAGAAGAACTGAGCATTTTTTTTGCAATTTACAACTTGCAGACTAAATGATTAATGATTATTAAAAATCCACAGCAGGTTATTTCATAATGAAAAAAGTGAACCTGTGGTGTAGCGGTTAACACATTTGCATTATACGCAAAAGATCTGAGACCAGGAGAAGAGACAAACCCAGCCACAGAGGGTCACAAGCTAGTGTACTCCTGGTGCCAGTCCTAAGCCTGCATAAATGGGAGGGTTGTGTCAAGAAGGGCATCTGTGTAAAATCTGTGACAAATCAAACTTGTGGATCAATCCTATGCATTTCATGATGGAAAGAAAAGTTAATTACAGCACCAATAAACAATACTAGATGATTCAGATGTGTTTTTGAAGCTATAGAAAAGTGCAAATTTAAATCCTTCCATCTCATCACTCCATTTTCTTAGCTGCTTGTCCAACAAAGGCTGCACACGGAGCAAAGACACTAAAAGTTTAACGTACACATTGGACGGGTCACCGGTGCATCACATGACTAACACAGAGATAGACAACCACACTCTCACAGCTACACCACCAGCCACTTTAGAACCACCAGTTCACCTAACATGCATGTCACTGGACATTTCCACTCAGCACAGTGCCAGCAGATGAGCAGGTTCAAACCCTGGACCTTCTCGGAGTGAGGTGACCCTGCTAGCCACTGCACCTCAATAACAACCTGCCAATTTAAACATCTGTCAGAAGATTTTTATGGTAAAATTTGCATTGGATTAGTTTATGTGGTTGCTAATGCACCTGGCATAGCGCTTCAGTGCTAATACAAAAACAAGTCTTCAATCAGGATTTTCAATCAGTGGCATTAAGCCTTCATTTAGTCCTGATATTGAAATGTTTGAGTGTTCAATCTGGAGTCTGTTTTACTTGATCTTCCTTAAAATTAAGTGAGTATTGAGTAACAAGCAACGTAAGGACAGTGTAAATGAGAAAGAAACACCCATTTCAGCAGCGCTGTCCTCTCTCCCTCTTTCTGTGTGTTTATGTGTACATGAGTTTTTACCATCAGCAAGACAGATTTAGAATTAATTCAGCCGTCTATGTGCATGCATGTGTTTTTGAGAGCACATATATCAATCTGCAAGAACCAAGTAATGACAGAACAGCACAAAAGAGCCTCAGGCAGGGCGGGACGGGAGCAGCTGGTGTGGTGAATGTTGAAGTATAACAGTGTGAACTGGATTTAAATAGTGAGACAGAGTCAGTCCCAGGGACTGGCTACTCCCAAAGGGAATGTGATGAATTAGAGGACAGACCTTTATAATCAACGTGTACATTTACAGAGAAGTTCTAGTGAGTAAGACTGCGGTGACTTGATAATGTTTTCTGATTCATCAGAGTGTTCTGGCTTCTACTTCAATCAGTGTGAGTATGTGGTGAATTGCAGTAATCAGCTGTGAAGCAAACAACTGCCTTAATAAAGTTTTCTAGGCCAACAAAGAAGGAAATGTCTTTATAGTGAAGAGAGCTATGTGGGGTGAAAAATGTTTTGGATATTGACGTGACTGTCAGAGGGGACTTGATCAAAGGTGTCTGAGCAGCCTGCCTGTGTGTTAAATATGCAGCTGCTGACAATTAAAGGAATGGAAAGAAGGGCTTGCTTTAGAGCTAAAATAATCACTTGAGCTCAGGAGACAATGGTTCTTCAGAGTCATTTTTAACAGAGAAAAAAGATCTAAACATCTTGGATCCATGTTTATATAATACAGCTCCGTTGCTGTAACATTACCAATAGGATATCTATAAGAGTGGTCTCTGTGTCTCAGCGAACTGGTTTCTTGTGAACAGGAACAATAACAATGCGGCTAATGCAGGACTAATTTAATACTGCTCACTAAATAGGAACCTTCTGTGTATAAAGAATGACCCTTTACATCAAAACTGAATTGTTACACTAGTTGGCATCTGTATAAGCAAATAGTGAAAAAGCTCTGTTTATGGATTTATTTATTCACTCTGTATTTGATCAAAATGTGCAGCGGCCAAAAAAAAAGAAAAAAAAAAGAAAAAAGAATGGATTTGATACTTTCATACTAACTTTTGATTTTCTTTCTAATTTATACACAGCTCCTGGGAACTGTCTGCAGGGGAAATGAAACAGCTTCTGTTATGCGGTGAAATATGATAATGATGCCTTTCTACCATCTCTTACGAAGAAAGGCTTACAATGAGAGATCTGAAGGCAGTGACACATTTTACTGTTGGGCTATTTTAATGACTGATCCTCTCCTGGGGTTTGTAACTGCTAAATATACCAACAAGCCTGATGAAGATTCTGTTTTGCCAGATGCAAGAGGTAAAAACCTGTTTTTATCAAAGTGCAGCACACTATTTCATAAAAAAAAAAAAATGAGGCTACATCTTGAGTTTGAGACTAAACAGACTTGCAACAGAGTGAAGAAATAAGGTCAGATGAAAACAGCTGGATCAGCTTTTATAATTTAGCTGAAGGCATTTAAAAAAATCACTATGGTGTGTAAACGTAAGAAACTCCATTAACATGATTAAACATGGCGTCATTTTAGGATTTGAGAAAGTGCTTGGGTAGTGTTTCTTTTCAGGTGAAGCGTTCCCATTTAAGTTGATTTAATTAGAAACAGAAAAGAACACATCAGGCACATGAAAGCTTTCTGACAGCGTAGGTCATCACCGCAGGAAGTGGCACTGTTCAATTTGTGGCAAAGATACAAGTACTGAAGCACAGTAATGCAACAATGCTCCAAGGCACGGTCATAAAACTGTCATGTTGGAGCATCCCAGGAGAGGCTAATAATCATTCACCCACTCAACCCTGTGAGGAGTTCCTTAATCTTCCCAATATCTATAATGAACTGCTAATGTGGCTTCAATAGCTGATGATCGGTCTACAACAGCATACAGTGCAACAACCTCTCCCATCATTTATGCACTTACAGGGCTGTAGATAATCTTTGATTCTTAAAAAAGAAAACATAGTAAAGAACCAAGCACACATTTAAAGTTGTTAAAGCCTGAATGCAGTGTACGTTTCAAAATGTTCATGCCGAAGCTGTCATTGCATTGCATATGCGGGAGGCTTGAATGTAACAATAAATGACCAGCAAAAAACTGTGAAACCAACCTGTAGCGTCCTAAAAAAAAAGTGTAGATTAGAAAAGTGTGTACATTAGACATTTGCTAAAGCTGATAAAACATTCTTTGTTTTAAAAAAAAAAAAACAACAGTTAAAGAAAAAAAAAAGTGTTTCAGCATTACCTGTATCTCCCTTGCATGGTATATGATAATCAGCCCCAGGAGAATGATTGTAGAAAGGCTTATCAGGCATTTTAGAGCTAATGAATACAGGGATTCCTGCAAGAGAGCAAGGACAATAAAGCCAAACAAAACACAACATCATGACAGAAAATCTTGTTTTACACACTGGAGCAACTGCTACTGATATGACCAATAAATAAATAAATAAATCTGCTTGATTAGGTTTTTAGGGTGCAGTGCAACAAATTCTGACATTGCAGCTTCTTGCATTTTTTGGGGGTTCCCCTTCATGGTTGGACAGCAGTGGGCCTTTTGGCCTGCATGCGACTCTGGACAGTGAGCAGACTTTCTCCTGCCAGAAGTTGTTTAATGTTAAAACACTTGTTTCGTGAGTCACCTGCTCCTAAATTAACTCCAGTCTGCATGTAATTGCAAGGCACGGACTTTGCGTATACGCACCTTTCCATAGGCTCCCCATGAGAGTTCAGTCTCTATAACCATAACAACGATCCCAAACATCCCAAAGATTAAAGCATAGTCGCTGAGCCGTTTCCTTTTCTCAAACAAGGCCCTCCTGTGCCCCAGCTTTTCCCCAATGTTCTGGTTCTTCTTTTTACCCGATTTGCCCCCGCTGTGGCTGCAGCCTCCCCCTCCGTCTCCCGATGCATAAGGCATCAGTGTGGTTGAATTATTCTCCGGCTTGGATACTAAAGTGTCCGACGCATCTGCGGCGGAGATGGGTTGCAAAGGCTGGGACTCGGAATCAAACTCGTGTATGTTTCTGCGGGACGAGCTCAAGTTGCTCAGCGGCCGCATTACGCCGCCGTTGTATCTGCAGCTGCTCATGGCTATTTCATTGTAGGAGTTACTGTCTTTGTGGCTGCTGCCCAGGCTGCCCCGCTGCCGATCGCGGCAATGCTGCTGCTGATGGTGAGGATGATGATGATGTCTGGATGAACTACCATGACTAGAAGGTGTGAATTCGCAGACGCTGTACTGACAGAATTGCCTCGAAGATGTTTCCGAAGGTGTCCTTAAAGTTCCCACAGTGGCCGGCGACGTCCCGCGAAAGACAAGGCTTTTTCTCGCATCACAGGTGCAATTATTGCAGGTGCAGCATTGGTCGTGCTGCTTGCCGAGGCGATCCTCTCGTCCGCAGTAGTGCTGGTATTTACAGTGCTGGAGGTGCTGCTCTGGAAAGAAATCGTTCTGCAGCTGTAATGGGGTTTCCATGTCAGTGCTGCTGTTTAAAGCAGCAATCAGGCACCACAGAGCCCCTGACAAAGGGCGTTATGGTCCTTACGGGAGGACAGAGCCGCTGCATGAATAGATCCATTTCGGCTCCGGTAGATGTGTGAGAGGAGCCTCCGATTGGGCAGAGAAGACCAAAACAACTGGCTCGACGTCATGAAAAGGTTGCAACCACGGGAAGTGAAGCCCAACCTTATTTCATTCTGATCAATATAAGCAAGTGAATTATTGCTTTTTGCAAACACATCTACCTGCACTGTCACACCTTTGCTAAGATACGCAGGGGCAGCTGATTCATGCTGTTTGTTTTCATTTTTTCTGTTGTTAAATATCACTTCATAAATGTACCTCTGCTTTGCGAAACACTGCCATTCTCAAAGGTGCATTTTAGCTTTTCTACACAACGCCCATCAGCAAATAAAATCCCGACTGATTTCCAATTGCTTGACTTCAGAGGAAACACAGGTAGCTCGCTGTCACCTGTGATTTACATGGTGCTGATTTCATTCAGCTCATTGGCCGCTGAGCGTGTGACGCGCAGGCCTGTGGCACCTTCGTGAGCAGGGCCCGTGTCTGCAGCCGCAGATTGATGTGAGCGCTGGTGGCTGCGTTATTAATGGAGTCCAAGAGTTATATCACCCCGAGGAAATACAACCAACTGCCCGAGATTGAGCAGCTGTGACATAAACTAAAGACCGAAACCCAATCACCCACACATCCTAGCGTAGCAGCAGCAGCACATTTAGTCACAGGGCCGTTAGGCTTTGTTGGAGTTATGTTTTTGTGTTTGCGGATTTGAGTGCTTTCTTTGCTTCTTCTGCAGTGAAGTCGTAAAATTGTCTTTCCATGCAATATGTAAACTAAGCATCATCCACAGAAACAACAATAACAACTCTAAAAAGTCCAAAGTTTAAACTATATGAACATATGTATAAAGTATTATATTGCACGTGTTTTTTCACCGACATTCTACAATTATAAAAGCGGAGCTGTTCATTGGACCGCAAAGCCCATGTTTCTAAGTCAGAAACTTTCGGCACCATGGACAGCTCCACTCATTCATTGATCACTACCAACCCTTCAATAAAACAATCCTTCTGCACAGGATCGCAATGCGCACTTACTACTGATTGGCTGGATGCACACGCCACGTGACACCGCTCGCCTTCATGAGCCGGAAGCTCCTTCTTTTTCTTTCTGTGTGAAGTCCAGTGAATGAACGCGATCTTTATTAATTCAAACCAGAAATCAGAGGGGACTCTACTCTATGGGACGGGCACAGTCTCATTCTGGTGCACACGTAAGCCAAATCCTTTTCAGCGCGGCAGATAAAACAACGTTCATTAAAGCTGAATGGTGATTTTTTCCCCTCCCCCTTTAAGTAGAAGGCATTACCAGATATCTTAGCCTTGATGTCGCTCTAAAAAACGGGCAGAGCATTTAGTCCTAAAAGCATTATAAGTACACGCTATATTGTAAAATTGCACAACGAGAAAAGCAACATCTTTGTCCCCCTGCTCTTGTAGAAATATGTTAGGTTCACTTTGTAAAGTTCCACCACATTTTTTCAATATGAAAAAAAGCACTGAGATCGAATTTTTAGGAATACTAGATCTCAAGAAAAAACATAAGCATGCATAAGAATATGGGGGGGGGGGATGCAAGTTACAAAAACTAATAATCTCTGTAATTAATACTGAGTTGTTAGCGTCCTATAAAACTTCTACAGGCTGGATATCCCAACCAGGTACAATTCTTTAAGACAGAGATTTATGATCAAGTAACTCACTGATATTTAGTGGAACCATTTATTGCGCCTCCTAGTGGTGGCACTGACTAGAGCGTGAGAGTTCAGTAGCCAAAGTTATTTGAAGCACATATATTCTTATGCTGGCATACAAAAGGCATTTATGATGATTTACATTTTGTCCTTTGCAAAATTAAAAAAGGAAGCATACATACGAATGTGTAATCTGGGTTAGAGAATCACAAATATTAAAATTGATAAACATATTGATGAATAATTTTATATTCATTCATTTTTGCTCTATTGCTTAATCATATTAAATAATGTAGATGCAGTTGTGAAGAAGGACATTTTTCACAGGACTGCATGGATTTCTGTGGAAACGTCCTTTTCCACATGACTATATGGGTGTCAGTGGCCTTTTTTGATTACAAATGCCACCTCTGTACATTCAGACTATGACTGCACTGTAATTAAGATAAAATGCATTGCTTTTATTTATCCAGAGGAATGTGCGCAAAAATTTCCAGGATTAGAGTCATGAATAAAGCGTTTGCACCAGAGTTGTGAGTGTCTGTCCTTCTTTGTGCCATTTTTTCATTCATCCTTTTGATGTAGCTTGAAAGGGAAACACAATGCTGCCTCACATAATTACAGAGTCTGCACCACTTCGCTCCCCAACTCCATGTGTTTACTTACTGGACTGTGTTTTGATCATACTGACAAGCAGGTTAGAAAAAAGCGTGGAGGGAAGCAAGCAGCAAAGTGAGCAGCCTGCTTAGTCAACAGAAGCAGTCACGCAGATGCTCAGCAGTCATTTCCCAGTCTCCGTTGGGTGAAAGTACTGGTCCATTAAGACAGACAATATGAAGAACTGACTTGACCTCAATAGCATCTTGCTGAGAGGTGTAGCAGTTCTTTACCAGCATTTCTCACTCTGAGGGCTCTGTAGACTTCTTAGTTTTTAAGTGTCATCTTACCTTGTGTACTTTCATGCAAATTCAGGATTTATGAGCAGCCATATGACAGAACATTGGGTATGCTCGTGCTTTATCATACAGATGAAGCACGAGTATGATGCATCTTTATAGTGTTCAGTATAATTTGCTTCTTCCTTGCAAAACATATCTGACAGTGTCCTGCACCTTGAAAAATCACCAAAACAAATTTCTGAACATCTCTATTTATTGGTGCTCAAAGAAGATTGCTGGCTTTTAAATTCCAATGTTGATAATTACTTTAATACACTTTTGTTATGCAAGTTTTATTTTCCTCTAGGGCTTCTTTTTAATAATGTCAGGGCCTCAGGTGACTTTACCACCAGAGATGAGATGATAAAGCATCAAAAATTTGTCAAAGCACATTTAATTAGGGCTGCCGTGATTACAAATAAAGGTTTTTCATTTTGTTCACGTCCATAAAAAATGTATTCCAGTGAGTAATCCTTGAAATCAGTATTTCTCACTGGTTTTGTGACAGTTATTACCAACAAAGCATATTTTGGTGAAACACATCCCACCAATTCTAAAGTATATGCATGAACTCTCCTTTCTAGCAGGAGTGACGCTACGACTTAAAAATCAAATTAAGACATAAATTGATTGCAGAGAAAACTGCAGACAATAATAGGAAAAAGTTGAAACCTTCTTGAGGATAAACATATTTATATTTGAGTTAATGATTTATTTTATTAAAAAAACATGCACTTCGGTGTTTGGAGTCTTAAAAAGCGGGCACGCTGCGTTGCTCACAGATACTCTCGGTCATGCTTGGACGGGGTGATTTCAGTCTAATTAAATTTTAATGTCACACAGTTGTTTTACTGCCTGGACATCTGCCGCTCTCCTTAACAAAAAATCAATTTTCCTTTTTTTTTTTTTGGTGCCACCTTTACTAATCCACTCACACAAAACGATACCAGAAATATTTGCTCTGAACTAATCTTGTGACGACTCTCTCCACTCTCTACCCTACCTGTTGGTGTGACAGCTTCATCTTGCAGGTACTGGGCACGTGGTCTGTGGCAATCAGCAGCACTAACACCACCTCGGTACCATGTGCCAGCACGCCACAAAACACCTTTGAGCTCACTTGCCAGGCCGCTCTCCTCTTTGGGCCACCCATTTTAATTTTGGTTTGTCTCCTTGCACTATACTGTAAACATGTTAGTCACCACTTCCTTCACACATGCATTCACTTCCAGCACTGATCTTACTGACTACATCTGCCATTGTTCATTTAAATCGCTCTCCTATGTTTATTCAGTGGCTTTGCTGTGCACCTCCATTGTTGCTGTTAGCCAGTTTGTGACACTACAATATTAAAATTACTCAAGGTCATACTGCCTTTAATATAGATAGATAGATAGATAGATAGATAGATAGATAGATAGATAGATAGATAGATAGATAGATAGATAGATAGA
>JAVDPK010001638.1:395890-417005 GCA_034780415.1 Cichlasoma orientale
CATAACCCCCCTATCCCCCCCGCAAATTACGCCTATGCATAAATCAAATATCAGAAATGTTTTGCTTTGATACATGCATCCTGTACTTGAAGTTCTCGAGTCACAGCAGGAGTGACAGCCATCAGGAAACTCCCCTCAATTACGCACACACGCAGCCCCGGCACATGTGCGGGACTCTGATAACGCAATCTACGCACTCCAAACTGAAAGCTCCGCTGCACCAGAGGGTGTCAATGCAAGGGGCATGAGGCTGCATGTGCGTGTCCTGCAGCTGTTTACGTCACCAATAAGCACATAGTTAAAAGAAGGCGTTACATCATGTGTGCAAAAACAGAGAACACACTCAGCGGCCTCTTCAAAGAGACAGTCAAAGGAGCTGCACATCAACAGGTGTCGACGATGGAGACAACGGACACAAGCATGTTCTCCGAGGAGCAGAAGAGAGGCCTTGACCAAAAGTGAGTTCACCTGGAGTATGCTACAAAAATGTTCATACTTTCCAGTTACATCTAAAACCCGTGCAGATAGAAAGAGCATGGAAAAACGTAATGTTTACCATTATGATCAATGGAAAACTCCTTTTTCTCTGACTTTAATTCAACATTTGAATGAAATTTTCAGCAAAGAGAGGCAGACTTATGAGAAACCGAAAATGTAAGAGCTGAGAAAACAGCTTTATAACAATTTTTTTTTCATTTGTTGGTTGGTCACCATTGACAACGGATATTTTCCGGGCGCTATTAAACAGTTTTAATATGAAACATAAAATTACATGTCCATATACCTTAAATTGATATCCATATGTGCCATCAGTGTTTTTGACGCGTTAACTTTTTTTTTTTTTTTTTTTTGGAAAATCAATTGTTCAATACCAAATTACCAACTAGGGAGAGTCATTATACAAAAAAAAAAATACATTATAGCAGAAAAAAAAAATAAAAAATAACGGAAAATACACAACTTCCTTTGATCAGAAACCAGCTTCTTCCTCTTCTTCTTCTTCTTCTTCTTTTTTAAATATTCCAATGCTTTTTGACACTCCTGTCTATTCCTGTCCTGTATAAATGTTTGAATCATCAGTTTATTCAGCCTCTTCCCCTCGCTGACAGGTCTGGACATAACTCAGCATCAACACATTCACGGAACAAAAGCTTGCAGTTTAAATGTTTACAGCAACTCGTCATGTATGAACTGTCAGGCTGGGCCATCCAAACAGGAGGTGCTGCAGACAGGCCTCCCTCCTCTGTGGCAAAGAGGAGCACCTGTGGGCAAATGATGCAGAAAATAATGACAATGTTAAAAATAGGTCATGATACTGTTTAATATGTTATTATAAATACACCATGTTAAGTGGCAGTCATTTGAAACGTGATGTGTTGATAGCATCTTAAGCCTCCACCCAGCACCACCCCCACTCGAGGGACTTCAAGGGCAGGATAAGCTCAAACTAAATATAAATAAATAATTTCTATGAAAAATTTCTGTGGTGGAAAAGACAAACCAAATCATAGCTTTGCACGCTAGATGACTTCTGACCCTAGGAGAGCCCTTTGAACCAAAGCTGAGGGCAGAACCAAGAAGCAAACATCTGTGTGTGTGTGCAACAGCAAACTGAACCTTAAGAAATGCCTTTCTGACAAATTTAAACAGTGTATCAATAATATAATTTCTCTGGCCACGTGTCTTTTATGTTTGATTACAGGGTGTTCGTCAACAGAAGCCTGACCCTAGATAATATTAAATGCTATGGCTTTGATATGGACTACACGCTAGCAGGTAAGTAAAGCAACAGAAGAGCTTTGAACACTGCCCTTACTCATTTTATTTTATATTGAGTTATCTGTACTTTGCCCCGATTACTAAGGAATATATCATATGAAGTGTTTTTATCCTAAAATTAAGCAGTATTCATATCTATGATAAACTCCTGAGACCTGAGCTCTTGTTTGAGATGAATTTTAAAGTTCTCCCAGCTATGTGAGATAAGTTTGACCTGATAACTATAAAAAATGTACAAAATTTATGTATTAAAAACTACTTTGTTACATAGTTGTGACTGATTGTTACAAACTGTTTTTAAAGCACTGTAACTCGGCCCCTTTAAGCTCAGGTTACTTCATTTTTTAAAGTAAAGCTAGCTTATCATGTTTTACAGTGTGTGATGCCATGTGTTGTGTTTATTCATAATTTTGAACTCTGTGTTGATTCATTATGATTTCACACTTTTCTTTCAGACAGGCTACACAGCATTGGCTGATTGTGCACTCATGTTGTTGCTGTGTGTATTTCTGCTTGTAGTGTATAAGTCTCCGGACTATGAGAGCATGGGCTTTGAGCTGATGAGAGACCGGATAGTGTCGATTGGATACCCTCATGAGATTCTACGCTACAAGTACGACCCCAGCTTCCCCACTCGGTTAGTTTCAAATCTCTCCAATGATTCACGCCGCAGTGAAGCAGCTAATCAATTCATCTGATATTTTTTCTTCCTGCTAATTTTTGATAAACTTGATCACCTCTTTCTTCTTGTTCTCCATCAGAGGTTTAGTGGTTGACACCACTACTGGGAATCTCCTGAAGGTGGATTCAAATGGGAATGTTTTAGTCTGCAGTCACGGATTTCAGTTCCTCAAAGGGTAAGGTCAGAAGTCAAGTGAATACAGTAAAAAAAAAAAAAAAAATGTTGGCACAATCTCTTTTGTACTGCTGCTGCATGATTGAACCCAAGATGAGACAGGGAGTAAGAAAGAGACAGATCAGAGACATAAAGATCAAAACCAAAGCAAGGTTGGGTCGGCTGGATTCTCTCATTTTCAACACAGCACTATTCGAAGTAATAATCTGCAGTTTGGTCCATGAGTTCTTGCCTCTCTACATCACCACAGTGAAATTTAAATGAAACAAAAAGTGATTGACGTGCAGACTTTCAGCTTTAATTTAAGAGGTTTATTAAAAGTATTGCGTGAACTCTTTAGGAATTACAGACATTTTTATTATCAGTGCCCCATTTTCAGAGACTTTTAATTAATTAGACTATTGACTGAGAAACAGTTTCATGGTCAGGTGAGGCCAGTTCCCTTGCTATGTCATGACAAATTAAGCAGATAAAAGATAAACCATCAGATAATCTGAATTTATTCTAAGTGTGTAACTATATTTGGAACTGACTGCAAAAGATTTTTTTATCCAAGTATTAAAAACAATTCTTATACATAAAATAATATTACTTTGTCTACTTTTGAGCCTCTTAAAATTTGGGAACAACTGTAATTCCTAAAAAGTCAATGCAATGCTTTTTCCAAAAACAAACAAACAAAAAAGAAACAATAAAAAAAGAAACAAAAATCTTGCTCAAGATCAAAATCAGCTCTTCAATCACATTTGATTTGATTTCTTGGTTTAAAATTGACTTTGTAAATATGATCTATGACCTACAGTTCGGACCAGAAATCTGTGGTCTTATAAACTCCCAAAAGGGGGAAAATGTGCAGTATTATAGAGATGAGTTCATTGCTTTAGGAGTAAAAATGTCAACAAATAATTATCACCGTAAAACTTTCTCACTTGTTTACTTTTTGTTATTGCAAAATTATTACAAATTGAGTTGAAAATAAGAACGTACACAAACTGGATGTAAATTAATGCACATTTTGTAAAACGTTTTGCTCCTTTGTAGCCAGTTATTGTGTCTGGATTGTTACCTTTGATTCGTGTTTTAATTTTGCTCCACAGTGAAGACATTCACAAATACTACCCCAACATGTTCATCCAGAGAGACGACACCGACCGCTTTTATATCCTGAACACTCTCTTCAATCTTTCAGGTATGAAGTAATGAACCTTGCTTTACTTTATGCTTTGAAAGTCAAATTTTGCCTTGCTTTTCTAGCCTTATTAAAAATTTTACAACATTTACAATTTAAATTTACCCTGCAGAGACTTATCTGTACACCTGCCTGGTTGACTTCTTCACTGGATGCACCAGATACACAAAGTAAGTGGACATATTTTATCCTGATTATAATAACATAACCCCCAAAATCTGCAGAAAATATTCATTGTTGAACAAACTTTTCATGCCTTCTGTGTCTGCTGTCGAATTCTTCCAGCCTCCTGGAAGGTTTCCAGCATGGTGACTTGTTTATGTCCTTCAGAAGCATGTTCCAGGATGTTCGAGACGCAGTGGATTATACTCATAATACAGTGAGTTCACGAAATCTGTCAAATTGCAGCATTTAGGGAAAAAGAAAGGAATATTGCACAAATCCACTTGTCAAAATTACTAAATGATACTTTTTTTTTTTTAGGGAACTCTGAAAGAAATAACTACCAAGAATTTGGAGAAATACGTTGTCAGAGATGTGAGTAAACTGAAAAGATTAAGACTCTAAATTCATATCAGCTGGCTGAAACACTGAAAATATAAATATTTACAGCCGAACCTCCCTGTGCTTCTGACCCGGATTAAAGAGGTGGCCAAGGTTTTCCTCGCCACCAACAGTGACTACAGCTACACTGAGGTGCGTGCGTGGGCTTTTTTCCCTGTGACATCACTAAAACCTTCAAACTATAAATTACACTCACCAGCCACCTCATTAGGTACACCTCACTAGTGCAGGGTTGGACCCCTTTTTCCTTCATTACTGTCTTAATTCTTCATGACACAGATTTAACAAGATCCTGCAAACATTCCTCAGAGATTTTGGTCCATGTGGACATGATACCAGCATCACACTGTTGCTGCAGATTTGTCGGATGCACATCCATGATGCAAATCTCCCATTTCACTGCATCCCAAAGGTGCTCCACTGGATTGATGTGTGGTGGCTGTGGAGGCCATTTGAGTGCAGTGGACTCACTGTCATGTTCATGAAACCAGCTTGAGATGTGGTTGTAAAGGGACGGACGTGGTCAGCAGCAATACTCAGGCAGGCTGTGGTGTTTAAACAATGTTCAGTTGGTATTAAGGTATAAAGTGTGTGATGAAAATATCCCCCACACCATTACACCACCCGCAGCCTGAACAACTGATGCAAGACAGGATGGCAGAAATCGATACTCGACTCGAGACTAGACGAGGCAACTTCTGTTGTCCAATGTTAGTGAGCCCGTGTGAATTGTAGCCTCAGCTTCCTGTTGTTAGCTGACAGTAGTGTCGGGCGCGGTGTGGTCTTCTGCTGCTGTAGCCTATCTGCTTCAAGGTTTAATGTGTTACGCATTCAGCATTCAACTATTCTAACTGCATGTTTTACCGCTTACCTTCTTCACCAAGGCCATCATGACATACCTGCTGGAAAGTAATGCTAAGGTAAGACATCTTCAACTGTGGTTTGACAATTTATCCACCAGAGAGAATCATGAGAATTAAATAAATGTTTTCCTTCAAGCCTGGAACCCCCAAAAAGGGTTGGCGCTCTTATTTTGACCTCATTGTTGTGGACACCAAAAAGCCGCTGTTCTTCGCAGAGGGGACTGTGCTGAGACAAGTGGACACGGTATGAAAGCGTGTTTGAAGATTTACACAACAATGCTGAGCGCTGACGGCTTCCATTGATGAGTTTTTACTTTTATACGCAGAACACAGGAAAGCTTCGGATTGGGACTTACACTGGTGACCTCCAGCACGGAACTGTCTATTCTGGAGGTGAGACTTATTTAAATTCATTTATTCTGAGTTTCCCCTCAAATTGTTAAAGAATAGTTTTCAAAATAATAAATAAAGAGCAGAAAAAGGCAAATGAGCAACTTTAAACTGCACACACCAAAAGATGCTTTAAAATATGTCTAATTCAGATTTCTGGTTGCAGGATCCTCAGACATTGTTTGTGACCTCCTGGGCGTCATAGGCAAGGACATCCTCTATGTCGGAGATCACATCTTCGGCGACATCCTGAAGTCTAAGAAGCGTCAGGGCTGGAAGACCTTTCTGGTCGTACCGGAGCTCACCAAAGAGCTGCAAGTGTGGGAGGAAAGGAAAAGTAAGATCCATGATCCAGTCATTGTTTACTGTTTTAATGTGATGTCATGGTGCCCAAAGTTTTGATCATGTACTTGGTTTTTCAGATCTCTTTGAGGAGCTGAAACGTCTTGATCTCTACTTAGCTGAACTTAACAAGTGAGTCTGTCTATCTTTTTATTATGTAATTAACACTTAGCTTAATTATAAACCGAGTTCCAAAAAAGTTTGGACGCCGTGTAAAATATAAATAACAACAGAGCGCAATGATTCGCAAATCTTTTATTCACAGTAGAACACAGAAAACATATCAAATGTTTAAACAGAGACTTTTTACAATTTCATGAAAAATATCAGCTCATTTTTTAATTTGATGGCAGCACCTAAATAGGTTAACTGGGAGCAGGTCAGTAACATGATGGGGTATAAAAAGAGCATCTTAGAGAGGCAGAGTTTCTCAGAAGTAAAGACAGAAAGGCCCTCAAGCAGCACTGCATTAAAAACAAGCATGAGTCTCCTCATGGAAATCACTGCATGGGCTCAGGAATATTTCCAGAAGTCACTGACTGTGAACGCAGTTCACCATTCCATCCACACACGCAGGTTTTTAACCTGCGTGTGTGGATGTGTCTGGTCAGATGTGTCTGGTCAGATGGATCAATATTTGAAATTCTTTTTGGAAAACATGGACACTGTATCCTCTGGACTAAAGAGGAGAGGGACCATCTGGCTCTGTTGGTATGGTGGTACATTAGTGCCAATGAATTTGGCAGCTTGCATATCTGGAAAGGCACCATCAGTCCTGAAAGGTACATTGAGGTTTTAGAGCAACATATGCTCCCATCCAGATCATGTCTTTTTCAGGGAAGGTGCTTCATATTTCAGCAGGACGGTGCTGAACTGCATACTGCATCTATTACAGCATCATGGTAAACGTGGCCTTGTCCCAACTTTCCTGAGACATGTTGCTGCCACCGAATTCAAAATGAGATAATATTTTTCATAGAAAGGTACATTTAAAGTTGAAAGATTTTACACGTTTTCTGTGTTCTACTGCAAATAAAACATAGGTTTGTGAGATTTGTGTTACTTTCTGTTCTATTTTGGTTGAGGTGAATTCATGCAGTTGTGTCAAGATTAGAAAAATGCACAGTCCTACTATTTTTAGTTACTATCTATAATTTAAAATTGTTAAATAGACCAAAATAATATTTTTTATTCATTATATTCAACATTATCTGAGCGTAAAGGTTCTATATGTGGCCAGCAGGGGGAGCACAAGCACCCACAATCCAGCTCTAAAGCTCCAAACAAAAGAGATTCTCTACAGAGTTACTTACTAACACTTGTTTCAAGTACATTAACATTTCATTTTTCATTGCCTACATGTGGCACCAGTAGATGAAGCGACAAAGCATGCGTTCATTTTTCTGTATGTGTCTTTTCAAGGCACCCGGACAGCACCAGTCAAGGGTACCGCGACATTGCTTCCATTCATTTGAGAGTGAGGGTGAGCTCTGCACATCAAAACGCAACTTTTTAAAGGCTTCCGTACTTTAATAATAGTCACACACCAGATTAAATAAAAATGGATGCAGCAGGTGCATGACGTTCAGTGCACTCGTGTAACCTACAGCATGCCTGCAGCTGGTGTTAGAAATATTTAAACACAATGTTTCATAGTGTCACAGAGTTGCAGCTCTAGTTGTGTGTTTTTAACATTAAATAAAGGTGTTGACATATCAACAGTATAGAGGACACAAAACTGAGATCTTGTGCTGATTTGGATTTTATGGACACTGTTGGGAGTCAAATTATGATTCCAGATTCCACTCGCACACACACAATACCACAGACTGTATAGAAAAGATGGAAAAGACACCGTGAGCATTTTAGCATTTTGGCCATCACCGTTATGGTTTTTTATTTTTGTTTTTGTAACTGGCAGTGAGGCGCAAAAGGTGGATTTAGCAAAGAAACTGCGACTCTCACTCACTCACTCAAAACTAATAAGCAAAATCGTGAGCACATCATGAAAGTGTTTACTGAGGTCACAAATCAAGAGAGCAGGAGGGTCACTTTATCACAGACTTCTATACAATCTGACTTGCAGCCAGCCAGAGGTGATGCCCTCTTTATTTTTCAGATTCTGACTATCTTTTCTATACAGTCTATTATTATTACCTAAATATAAAAAGAAGAAGAAGAAAAGGCAACAGTACAAACAAATTTATGGTGCAAATTAAGTTGTTTTTGAACAAGAAATTAGCCCTGAGTGAGCAAGAATGAGCATGTCTCTGGAATGTATCTCTCATAGACACACATTTCCTCTGTGGAAATTTACCATCTAAGGACATAGTCCCATTCATGGTGCAACATGCCTTCTAACACAACAGCAACTACACTCTACTATGAATACTGTTGAAGAACAGTAATACTAATGAGCACAACACAAATCTCAACACCATGGAGGTGCCATTAAGCCATTGTGTTGTTTCATATTTGCAGCTGCTGACATACAGAATGGACATGGCATACGGTCAGATGGGCAGCCTCCTGCGCAGCGGCTCCAGGCAGACGCTGTTCGCCAGCCAGCTGATGCGTTACGCAGATCTGTACTCCTCCAACTGCCTCAATCTGCTGCACTACCCCGTCAATTACCTCTTCGTGGCTCCTCCTGTGCAGGTTAGTGCTCTCCCCTGTTCAAACATCTACACAGAAAAGACACGTTTGCCTTTGCAAAGTTCATCACGGTGGTCTCCGTTCTCCTCCAGATGCCCCATGAAGTTATTTCTGAGAGCTCTGGAGACTTTGCTTCATCAGTGTGCTCTGTCAACAACCGTGCTACCGCAAACAGAAACTGAGGTAAGAGATGTTTATGCTAAACGTTATTTTGGTCATGTTAAAAAAGCTTTTAAAAACTTAACGTTTCTCTTCCACTGCAGTGACAGCCGGCTCAGATGACGGGGATGAAAATGCTACAGAGGAATCCTGCGATGTGCATCTTCTTGTCACGAACAGTTCTCAGTGCTGAAGATGGCTGTTCGCACCCATGCACATACGAAGGGTTTATTCCGAGCCTCTGGTGCAAAAAAAAAACTACCAAAAACTAGCTTCACGCTCCACCTGCAGAATGCGGCTCGATATGTCGGCATAACTCAAGCACGGTGACAGTTTAGGATTTAAAGCAGAAGCAGACTCAGGGTTACTGTGGAGCGCTTTTACGTCTAGTTTCAAAGGTTAAAGGTTTTAAAGGTTTGTACACTAAAGTAAAGCTACTAAATAAGCATATAAGTCAGTTCCATGTAAGGCTTAGAGAAATAATATTCACACTAGCTTTTCTTTTGTATAAAGAGGCTGCAGTGACAGTTGTTTACAAGAGCAGCCTGCGCGTCTTCTGGGCAAATACAGATCAGTTATTAAATACAAGTATTACTCCTAAAGCTCAGCAACAGATCATTTAAACCAGGACTGAAAATACTAGAATATATGCTAGATGTCCTTTAGATGCAAATTGGAGGAAAACTAACTTCTATTAAAATGTTTTGTGCTGAATTGATCTTTTAAGATTTTGCCTTCTACATTGAATCTTTCCTCCACTGGGTGGCGCCTGATCACCTCTGCGGTACACCTGAGGAATGATTCTTGTGTGGCTTAATGAGTTTATATTTATACCCACAGCAAATAGTTTTATCTGCTTAAACAGACATTGAATCTTCCGAAAACGCCTTCATCACTTTTATAACAGACGCTTATAAGGAACAGCTGCACGCCCCCTACTGAGTTAAACGTATTTTAAGTATATCAAAGCAGAAGTAGATGTTAATATCAGGAGCCTCCAGCTGGATCTGCATTCATCAACAAGAGCATTAAACAGATGTGATACAACACGTGAGCAAACCCTTCGATACGCTCACTAATCTGTGTAGTTCTGCAGGATGCAGGACACCTGAACCTTTATCATTTCGTCTGTGTGTCTCACAAGCACACATACACAGACACACATTTTCTCCTCTTGTTACTGTAGGAAATCAGCACTCACGTGTGATTACGGGTGACTGATGCACAGTGTTGCCGTTTTCACGCTGCGCTCCTGTACGGACGGACGAATCGGTGACCTTTCACTCTGATAGACATCATCAGCGTCATGGTAACGTGCTGCTCCTGTTATTCATTTATTTATCTTCTTAACTAATTGGAGCGTTAGTCGAGATGAAGAAATCTCTCTGTGTGAGGAAACGGCTTAAAGTTAATCTGACTTAATCTGAGCCCATCACTGTTTTAAAAGCTTTGTTTTAAACTCTAAATGTGGTTGATTTTAAAAATGAGATCTTTTAAGTATGGGTCATTTTAGATAATCACAGTTAAAAAAACAATTCTTTTTGATTTCCCGCCAGTGAAGGTCTTGATACTTTAACACTTTAGTTGCCTGCTGCATTGTTTTCAGCTCAGCCACGAGAGGTAAAGCCAAGACTCGCTGCGTTTTTCAGTTCCTCCTGCCTGTGAACACACACATGAACATTTCCTCGATGATTTCACTTCTTGTATCGGGGCTATTTTGGTTTATTTGGACTTCTGCCTGACCATTGTCTGTTGGTCACCTGTGTTTATTGTTGCTGTTTCTTGATTCATTGTATTCCCTTTGTCCTGTCATATTTTCTCACCTGCACAAATCATTTAATCTCTTCTGTTTAATCTGTTTTTAAATAAATTCCTTTTGTGAGAATAAACCACACTCAGTGTCTTTTGCTGTTTGATGTTCAGTGAAGCAAACACACACAAAAAAAGGGTCCCGTGATAAATTTGCTGTAGTGCTAAATTTTCATTTTGTCATTATTTATTCATTGCATCAGCACATAATGCGCAATTTGTGAATATCTCAAAGTCACTAGTTGCTTGTGCACTACAGCTCTTGTCCTTTGGATGGCATTAAATTGCCTCTCTGCAGCAGAGATGAATCTTTAAAGAGGGTTAAATGATGGGACAGTCAGCACATCAGCAGAGAGGCTGTATCCTCATTTATACCTCAGCAGCAAAGCGAAGAGCTCAGAGAAACTAGAAGTTCTGCTTTGTAAACGTCACAGCTCTGATATTCAATATGAAAACAAAGTATTGCTTTGTGTTCACAGAGCAGTAAATTGTGGTGCAAAGATTTTGAAAGCTGCTGAAATGGCAAAGGGATGATATAAAATAGGAAACTTGTTTCCTACCAAAAATACAAATATTTCCTTCTTAGACTCGCCGTTCTCTCTCAGCCCAGCAGAGAGCTGACGCAGACTTTTGGTGTCCACTTTTCTTTACAAACACAGACTAACATACAAATCTGCCCCGTACAGTGGACAATACGCACCATCCTGCTCTGTGATGTAAGTACTGTGAATGATAACTGTTTATCTTTAAAATACTGCAGTACCTGATCTCCCTTTGATAGCCTAACTATGGTTAAATGGAGGAGGACGAGTCAAACATCATTTTAATTCGGTTCTCAGACGTCACAATGATCCACAATAGGGTTGGGACATTATCAGATTTTCACTTCACCATCATCATGATCAAGCAAAATTCATAACGAGGATTTTATCACGATAACTGAGGAAATATTGAACAAAAGCTGTCAGTCAAATTCTTAACAATGTTCATTTGTTGTCTTTTTTTGGGAAAAAAGTGCATAAAGGTGGTGAGAGAGGCTGGAAGTCTGATTTTATAAAAGGATCAGTTACGTATATATTTACAATACTGTTCCATATGTGCCACTGACACAGCATAGCACAGTTATCATCAATGCAGGGTTAACATAGCGCCGCAACCCAACGACGACAGCATGTGCGCGCTCCAGAGAGCTCATCACACCATCAAAGCATTCAGAACCTGCACGGCCTCGTGCTTTATTCAAACATAGCTGCTAATGTGCTTTTGATTGGAGGCCTTCCTAACTGTTTACTGCATTTATTATAATGTTAAAGGATTATGTCACCAAAATCCAGCCCACTGAATGGCTTTCCAAAGTGTGAAAAATTGCAAAGAAACCATTAGTCATCGCAATTATTCACTGTTATGTGGCGATGCCAGCGTTACTGCACAGGAGTGAAAATGTGTGGAATGTCAAAAAGTGGTTTTAGAGCTCAAACATGAAGTGAGATACTGTTAATAGGTTCAAAATTTGAGGTTTGTGGTTTTTGAGACATATAACCAGGATTCTTCTGGGACATCTCTGGCTGCTCACAATCATAATTTGCAACTGGGTGGCTCATTAAATGTAAACATTTCAAAATAAATTGTACATATTTACACTAAAAGAAACGGAATGTTTTGGAGCTGTTTTTTTTTAGTCAAATTGGGCTGCATGAGGCCCATGAGCTCATTTAAATTAAATTTGAAATCTATTGATTTTCCCACAGTTTCACTTTGTTGATCTTTTCACTTTGAGGTGATTTGCATTTACAAACATTTGACCTTTTCCTCCCCGCATGTGAGGATCTTTTCCCATCAGCTTCATTGTCTACAGCACGTGAGATATTCACACGTAACCATGTGTTCTTTTATTTTTCCTACAGAACAGTAACACTGATACAGTTCACATGTATTTAAGGTGGGCTTTAAGGTGTCTTTGGAAACTTTGTGGTTTCCTCCCAAATTTAAAATAAAGTTCAGTGGCGATTGCACACCATTAGCTTCAAAACATTTATCTAATAAATGCGTTATAACATTGTATTAGGGTCAATTGGAAAAATAGGTTGTTTCTGAATAAAAACTGTCAGAACTGTAAGCGCAGAATACATCCACACTTTGAAGCAAGCAGCCCATTTTAGGCCTGATGGGAAGTTTAATTACAAAAAACAGCCAATTTTCATGTTTTTTCCCCGCTTTCAAATCATTTATTAAACTGTGTCAGTGGAGGTTAACTCACATTTATGTGAGAATTTTACATCCTGTGGTTTCACTTAAATAACAGGTTTTTTCCCCTTTAACGAGCATTTTTGTAAGAAAATAAAAAGAAACTGATTAAAACAATTTTACTGACTTTATTTAGAGAGAAGGTGGCAGAGAAACATGACAGCAGATCAATGAGGAAGCTCTTTAGAAACCCCTTAAATGAATAATTCAAATCAGAAATGCACATTTGGTTGTGTTTAACATTAATTATATAAACATTTCTTATAATTTCTTTTATTTATTTGTTTAAAAAAAATCAAACTCACGAGCAGGAGCTTCAAAAACTAAATGACAAACAAAACAAGCAAAAAAAAAAAACATTTGTTCCATAATCGAGTTCACGTGATCACTGAATTATTTATCTTGCTTATAGTTTAAGCGTGCAGGTTTAAAGCTGCTCAGAAAGCACTGCTGACATGTTGGGTTTCATTGCAGGATACTTGCTGCTCCATGCAGCCAGATAACTGCAGAAGCACCACCGTCCCCCATTCCACACATTCCAGGATTTCCCAGCAAGCATTGCAAGCAAGCCTAAACAAGTCACGTTCTTTACTCAGGGAGAATTTCACACAGTGAAGTGACTGAAGTCGGCTTTTGCTTTCCCTTCAGTGTGCAATCACAAAAACACACCTTTACATCTGAGTCACTTCTCCCACCATTTAAAAATGATCTTTTATTTCTGGAGAGAGCTAATGAGACTCTATAAACCAGCTTTACTACACAGTCACAGCAACACTTCTTTCACCTGAAACATTTTACTGCAGCGGGGCAATCTGTGCCCCAAAAATATGCTTCCTGTCTGTTTTTAATAATGCCTCGTGTCCTCCTGCAGCAGCTTGTAACAGCAACTGGACTGTGGTTAAACATTTCCACCCAGAAAGGTCCGCTGACAGTCGTCAAAACAAATGTCTTTACTCGCCTACTTTAGGGTTCAAACACGAGGCGCGCGCACACAGGAGCGGTGACACCTAATCTCGACACGGAAGGAAAGAAGGAAAATAAAGAGAAGGCAAACGGCAAGAGGGTGAGAGAGCCTTGCTCCCTACATTCTTCACAAACGTCCCCTCCCCCCATCGACCTGCTACCACCGAGGATGCTCAAAAAAAACAAAACAAAAAAAACCGCGCACACACACACACACACACTGACCTCCCACCCTTCCTCCTCCTCCTCCTTTTCTTTTTCATCTGCTTATCTTACACCATCTCAGTGTCTGGTGTGATAAAACAAGATGAGGAAAAATACAGAAGGCAGGAAAAAAAAATCCTGATAATCATTTTAAATGAATAAACTGCTGTGTCTGCTTTCTTTTTAAATTCATCTTCAGTTGTGTTTTTACAGATAGACACACTTTGCTTGGGATCTGAGGGGACATCTGATGATTTACGTCACACAAGCTCACACACAGACAAAAAAAATCTTCTTTTTTTTAATGACTATATATGTTTTCTTCCTTTTACGTGCCTTATTTGTGTACCATTACTTAAAACTCTGGTCATGCGGACTTATGTCAGCCTACAAATGTGTGTAAACTGTGCTCTGTAAATACAGCACTGAGTAAACAGCTTAGGAGGCTTTTTGCCACCGTACCTGCCATCAGCCACTTCTACACGAGCTCGTTTGAAACGAGCCCTTTAGCACCAGTTTTGGTGTGAGCTGAGGCCAAATGCTATGACAATACTATTGCACTGCTAGAATGGATGGTACAGTAGTGCAACATTGTCAAAGCAGCTGACCTCAGCATGTGTCAGCACGTGGTCATGGGGACAGCCATTCTTCACTGCCAAACTACAATTACGTTTAATAAGAAGCAATGGTGTTATTAAACAAAGAAATTAATGATTTTCTTTTTTTTTTAATGAGAAGGTGGATGTTGAAATGCAAATTTTCCTGACTTCTTCTTTGTGTAACTGAAATTATCTGTTGACTAAAATCTACAACTTTTCACACATTAGAAGACACAGTTGCATCACATTTAGACACACCCTAATCGCTCCACATGCAGGTTAAGAGTTAAGGCAGTAAAGGGAGGTGTGGGTGTCTGTTTCGTCAGCCAATGCCCTTTTAATATTGCACTGCTCATCTCAGTGTCCAGTAGTGCAACAGAAAAAGGGCAGTGGACAACAACATGGACACCATCAGCCTCCACTGCACATACTCTCAGCCCTGCAACAAACAGTCCTTTAAATCACAGTGTTTTCAGCAACAAATTCATTTGAAACTCTTGTACCTTTTCAAATGGATCAGATGGAAAAATCCAGTTACATCAAGCAAAGTTGATCTAATTTAGCTTGGTTTGCAAACTAACTAAAGTAAACTAGGAACAAGTCGGTTCTGCAGCACAAAATCCCGCTTTCAACGCAAAAAGTTTAGCCCTGTAGTTGTGCATCTTTGGGAGACAAAAGTTAGGATGTCACAGATTAACAGTGTAGCTTTTCAGCTGAGGAGTTAAATGAACTTCCCAAATTAAACAGCATTGGTTACTCTCACCCTGGGAGAATGGGAATTTCCCAGCATGTGGGCCCATCCTATTCTCTCCAGTGAATGACATGCATTCTAATTTTGGTGGAGAAATGGGAGGTTGGAACAGGGAGGGGGGACACACACATACACACACACACACACACACACACACACACACACACTCACTCAAAGGTTTCAGAGAGCCACGGGCTGATAATGCCAAACTATGAAATAATTGTTTTTAATACCATCGGTATTATAAATATTAGTTAAGTGCAAAAATGAACACAGTCAGAAACGAGCTAGATTATTTAACATCTTCAAAAGAAGGACGAACTCAACAACAACAACAACAAAAAAAAGTTTGCATCATTACAGGAAAATTACTGAACCGTAAACTGTAGCAACCCCTGAAATAAAAGTGAAGTAGGTCCTGCAAGTTTGCACAATTAATGCAGAGTTACACAACGTACAGGACCTACAGCATGACAGGAAAGAGGCGTTGCGAACGTCCAGAACACAACGAAGCTTGTTCATTCCTGATACATCCGACGATTCCTATAAATACACCTCAAGGTGTTCCCTTTTCTCTCTTTTCCTTTTCTTTCTTTCTTTCCTTTTTTTTTTTTCTTTACCTGTTCCTGGGAGCTTTATCCGCCATACATCTCTGTGAGCGGCCTATACGCCTGCTACAAGCACTGGCTCTGCTCTGTAAGCCATTCCGGCCAGCTCTCATAAACCCACAGTACCATAACGACGACTTGTTAGATTGCACAGCAGCATATAGGTTGCACAAACATACGCACACGCTAGCACCGTGAAAATGTCCCCCTCGGAGACCCACTGCACTACGATAACAGCGCGATAAGGTGCAGGACGCGGGTATCTGTCCCCAAGGCGTTAAATCGCGTCCTGATCAAGTTTTGAAGCGAGCTTCCAGATGCGCAGCGCGCGGGATTCACTCAACTCTTATCGCTGTTTTGCTCCCTTTGGTCACATAAACAGACAATCTTCGTATCTCGACCTTTGCAACTTCCAAGTTTGCATTGAGCTTCTGACAATTTACGAAAAAAAAAAAAAATCGGCTACAACTCACAGTGGACAACCTCCCCCTCCTCCACCTCCATAACCTCCTCCTCCAAAATCATGAATAGTATCTAGCCAAGGGAGGGACGATCCGTTATAGGGGGGGAAAAAAAGGAAAAAAGTTGTCCATAAAACAAAGAAAAGCAACCCTCTCCACAAACCACACTTCGCGGTCCGCTAGTTTGAGGATTCAAGCCGTCATCCTACAAGGCTGCGGGCGGGCACAGATCAAATCTGCGGCGCTTGAAGAGTCAGGAAAAAATCGCAAGTCTTCCATGCACAAGCACACGGCCTCGCAGATCCGGACTCCATCTTTGACTACTTGACATTCAGAGCCTGCCGGAGCAAATTCCTCGTTTGCATGCCTCCCACTGATTGGCCTCTTCTTGCGCTAGTCTTTGCTATATGATGCGCCATTGGTTTGGTTTCGGCGTGTTCAACATTTTCAGCGCGCACGGGATTGGCTGCGGCCAGGGAAGCGTCACACCGTACAACGAATACCTGATTAAATGTGTCCCATTCACAAATTTCTCATCATCTCCCCGCACACTATCTGGATACTTAATCACTAATTACTGCGTTTACTGTGTGGCGCACAAACCTTTTGTGCGCTTATAAAGGAGATTATACTCAGTGTGTAATTGGTCTCCGAGGGCACAGTAAGCTTCTCATTTGTTAAAATATGGACTAAGTCCAGCTTATTCTCAGGACATGGACAGCTAAGGATCAGGCCTACGGTACTGACCTAAAATTTTAAATAACCGATTTAATATAATTATGACAGGGAGGCGGAGGTCTGCTCTTTATTCGGATGTGTGGGCACATATATCCAAACTTTATTAAACTAATTATTAGAATAATGATTTAACTTAGATAGACGTGAAATCATTTAAAATAAATATGCATAATTACCCTGTATGGATCAGCCTGTGAGGGATCAGTGGTTGGATCGGATCATAGGGTGCTGGAGGCGGACCCACTGGGCGCCTCGGCCCCTCGCGGAGCTTTGATTGACGCACAGAGAGGAGTAGCGGGCTGTGAAATTTGGCATTCCTGGCCAGAGGAGCTGAAATAATGGCATTATCCAGTGGGAGAGGGCCCACTTTTTACTCCCCACACGTCCACCCGACTCCAGCCCACTCAGAAGGGATCTGATTGTGCAGCCAGTCGGCAAAATGCGTTTGATGTAAGGCGGGGCATGATGGATCCGGTGATGGTTTGGGGCAGTGATGCCCCATCTGAATCCATACAGAGAGGCTTTTTCCCCCTGTGACTGTCCGCATACTGGATCGAGTCCTGTCAAAGTTTATGACACAAGAGTGGACTGGCCCGCTGAAACTGAACATAAAGACAGTTATTATATATATTTCTTCTGATTTCATATCTGCTGCTAAACCCTATTTTTACACTATGTTTCTGTCCTCAGTAATAACCCAATGACAGCAGGCAGAAAAGAAAGAAAAGTCGTTTTAGTGAATCTGAAATTTACATCAGAAACACTGAAAAAAAAAAACCACTGCCTGATGTGGGTGGAAGAAAATGGACTGAAATATGTGAAAATGAGCAAATATATATAAAGTGGATATAAGAGATGGAGCTGTTTTTCATATTTAAATAAATCAATTTATTTAAAAGCAAACTGATTCAGAAACGGTTTGGATAAATGAAAAGATTGACTTCAGGCTGGCTTTAAAATTAAGAAAATCTGGTTTCATAAGGAATGAAAATTATTCATTTATTTTATTGTGATCATTAATAAGAAGATTTCCAAATGTTTGAGATGTGATTATAGAGTAATTAACAGGAATACAGCAGAATTACTTTTGTAAAAAAATAATAATGGTAATAATTTCACTGTTTAAAGGACACAGCATGGACTAATGTATGATACGAGTCAATTATTTGTTAAAATGATTTTATGTAAATATTTTGAAAGACTATAAAACAAAACACACTTCTTTAGAGTCCATTCACACTTGGTTTACCTCTGGTGAAATAAATGCAATAAAATTTAGAAAGTACAGATAAATACAGTTTTTTTCCCACATTTGTGTATTTAAAATGTGAAACCAATTTCAAATTTATATTTTTAAATACAATCGCAAACAAAAGGAGGTAAAAAACATTTATTGATTGGACAATTTCAACCATTTTACAGCTGTCCTCAAATCAGCTTTGGCTGTGGTCACTAAAGGGTGAGTTTGAATTGTGTTTAATTCAAATTTCATGATTTGCAATCTTCAGTTACGGAAGATCAAATTGGCTTTTGGAATAGCTAGAATTTAGGAGATTTAAAAATGTGAATAATTTATTCTGTAAACACTAAAACAACAGCTGTTTTATGATTATGTCAAACATGCGTTTCCTGATTTAAATGCAACGCTTAGCTCACATTTATGAGGGTCCCACAATGAAAACTTTTAAGCATAAACTGGAATCTGTTCATAAAGATGATTTGCTGTGCAGTTTCTGAAAAAAAGCTGCTTTCATTGAAAACATGGCAACAATCCCAACATTCATTTATATGTGTATAGTACAATAATTCCTCAGAGATCTGACAGTTCATTCGATGCTTTTTAGGAAATTTTATCCACATTTCTGTGATATTTGGAGCTGGTGTTTTTACACCAAATCAACTAATTACATCAGGTGTATTTCTTTTCTTTTAAATAAGCTATAAACCTTCTTAAAAGGCTCAAACTGTTTTGTTTTATCTGATTTTTTTCCCCCACGTTTTTCTTTTTGGTTTCACTGTAAAAAGTGTAGGAAGTTAAATATTTCCAGAGCTGCACTTTAATTAAACTCTGGCCAATCTACAGGGCATTAAAGAATTGAATACACCTGTGGAAAATAGCATGTGGTGTGCTGACGTCTATCTTTTATTAGAGAGATAACGCAAGCAAAAAAATATTAAAAACATAAAAAAGAAGAAACATTTCACAAACTGTTTCTTTTGAGCTTGAGGGGGGAAAAATACCAGATCCAGCTAAAAGGCCTGACTTTAAACTGCTGCCTGTGCGAGGTGTCATGGGGGCTGAGAAAAGCCTTTTAAACATGGGAGTTATTGTTCCCTCTCCTTTTCCCAACCTCCCATCCTCCGAAAATGTACCTCCTTTCTTCCTCTGCCCTTTAACCTCTACCAACCCCCTATCCCTCCATCTCACGTCTCTCTCCCTCTCAACATTTCCTCTCGCCTCTCGTTAGCTGAAGACCAAACAACTGTGATGGATCGTCATTGATAATTTCCCACACACAAAAAAAGGTTAACGGAGAAGGTTTACGTGGGTGGAAAGAGGGTTTTCTGCTTCATCTTTTTACGTGAAGTAGTAGCAGTAGTAGAAGACCCCACCTCGAGCACCCGGCTCCTTCCAAAAGAGGTTTCCCCACCTCACCTCCCCCCTCTCTCTCCTCTTTCTTGAAACAGACTCTATGGACTGCATGCATGACATTCCAGCTGTGTGGGTGGCACAGCCTTTACAGCTTCTCCAACAGTACACATGGCTCCTAAAGCACAACAGCAAAGAAGCCCATGATCCATCTTCACATACACTTCATCACTTCAGCTCTGCGCCGCGGTTTTACCTGAGAAATGTAATCACAAATGTTGATGGTTCGTTATCTGATGACCCAAAAGTTCACAGGGCAGGACATGTGAAAGAGTAAGTCACAATGCAGGCACATTTTCCCCCCTTCTTTATCTTTAACCCTGATATCGTGTTTGAAGAGCAATCAGGAGCTCAGAAACATTCTTGGGATTGTTTTTTTATCACCTTGATTCCTCATCGCTGTTCAAAAAAGGCATGGGATTTTTCTTATAAACATGATTTTACTAACTAGTTATTTGTTTTTGAAAAATAGGTGAAGGCAACAGCTGCAAAATAAAATTTAACAGGAAAGATTTTCATATGTTCTTTATCTGTGGTTAGTGTTGATAGCAGTGAATATGTAGCATTTCCATTATTGGGGTTTTAGAGCCTCTGATAACCAGTTAAATATCTCATGTGTAAAATCAGCGTGTACAATTTATAATATAACAAAACTATATCTATAACAGTCTTTTTTATTTAAAGAATAGTCATGTTTATGTATATTTCCATAACACATGTAAAATTTGAACTAGTTATTTAGTAGCTGTAATCACAATACTTTTCATTTTGCTGTCCATTTCACTTCAAAAATGTTCCACACACACGTGTAATGACAATAATCATGATATTTATTTAAAAAAAAAGAAAGAAATATTGAAATAATGCTACAAATACACATATATTAATTCTGTAAAAGGTTAATTTACCCTTTTTGTACAGTTATGTCCAGAGACTCCCTCAGCCTAACTATACTTGTATTTTAAGTGTAATTCGTTTGACAAAAAACAGACAAAGCACACGATAAATAAAGTCAGTGAATATAAATTTGATGGACAGCATAACTGGCTATTCTTTATTCTAACAGAGATTACGGTTACATCATTAATGTGAACTACTCAACCGCAGGACTCGTAAAGTGAAAATCTGATACTGGGACAGCCCTGGTACACACTTAATTATAGCAAACATATTCAAATTAAGAAAGAGTTGAATTTCCCAATGACAGCATTTAATTTTTAACTCCTATTTAGCATTTATATCATCATTTAATAACTGGTTTATAACATGTGAAGCATGTGTGCAGCTGCAT
>JAVDPK010001638.1:423914-439706 GCA_034780415.1 Cichlasoma orientale
AATTAAGTAATCAGTAAAGTAACTAAGTTACTTTTTAAAGGAGTAATCAGTAATCAGTAGTTGGACTACTTTTTCAAAATAACTATGCCATCACTGCTCACCATAAACTGAAAATGTGATAATAATAAAAAAAAAGAAGCTAAATTTCATATTAATAACCCAAACTGACTTACATTAGTTCTTACACTCACAGTTTGGGTCATAATAGGGAACCTGCAACTTGCAGCTATCAAATTCAAAATGAACTTTTTGCTAAAAGTGGTACATTTTCTCAATTTAAAAATGTGATGTTTTCAATGTTCTATTGTGAATAAAATATTGGTTTAAGAGATTTGAAAATCATCAGTTTTTATTTATATTTTACACAGCAGCCCAACGTTTTTGGAATTGGGGTTGTATGCTATATATTATCAGACACATGATTAGTTTATTTGTCGAAAAATAGGAAGACCAACATTATTGAAGATCTGCTTTCAACGATAAAAGGACAGAGTAATAATAGGAAATAACTAAATCGTGCGTACTCCATCCTGTTGTTTTCATATGTTTCAAAAGTGAGAAGAGAAACTGCTGACTGAAACAGTCAAAAAGCCCTGATCCTCTGAACTGGTGTGTAATACTTGTTCCAAGAAATGACTCATTTTTAGTTAAATGGGCTTCTTTACACTTGAAAATTTTTATTGACAATTGGAATTGTATACACTTACACTTGAATTGTATTGTTTGATATATGCTTTATTCCACATTGGTACATTAACCAGACTGAAGTGTTGAAATGTGTTCTTTTGCAAACCTTGCTTTGTCAAAGCAACACTATGCAGCTAGGCATGTGGAACTCCATCACCTTCAAATCTTGTTTCACTCCCTGTCAGAAACCTGTGAGTTTAACCTTTTGCACACCTGTTGGACATTGCGCATAATTACATTTTTTTTTTCAGGGATAGCTTACATTGAAACATGGTAAGGTTGTGCATTTGATTATTAAGAATAGTTAAGACTGGATTTACAAAGTGGCTGAAAAAGCCTATATGCAGTGTGTTACAGTACTGTGCAAATGTCTTGAGCAAACTCCAATTTATTTAGCAAAGAGCCATTTATTTATATATACATATATATATATATATATATACATATATATATATACATATATACATATACATATATACATATATATATATATATACACACATATATATATATATATATACACACATATATATATATATATATATATATATATATATATATATTTATTTATTTATTTATTTTTTAACATAAAGTGGTCTTGAGCAACGGTTCTCCAGACCTTATGAAGGCCTTTCAGAGATTTTCTTTGGTTGCATTTTCACTCATTTTCAGTCCAGCCCTTGTACAGGACCAGAGGAAAGCTTTTTTTTTTTTTGCACGTTTCAATAATTCATTGCCACCATTTCCCATTTTCCTACAAAATATTAAGACATGAAGGTGGCTCAAGACTTCTGCACAGTACTGTATGATCTTGAATGCTATCATGGTTAAAGGAATCATCAGTGTTTATCATCTGTTTTGATCACTGTTGATTATTCATTCATAAA
The DNA here is from genome assembly GCA_034780415.1 of Cichlasoma orientale. Taxonomy (NCBI): domain Eukaryota; kingdom Metazoa; phylum Chordata; class Actinopteri; order Cichliformes; family Cichlidae; genus Cichlasoma; species Cichlasoma orientale. The sequence goes on from JAVDPK010001638.1 coordinate 425,489, forward strand.
TACTTATAACAATAAGTAATATAGTAAGAAAAAATGAAAAATATGTATCTAAGACCTTTTTGATGTGTTCAACTACATGTCATCATAAAATATTAATGTTACTATTACTGTTCACAAAACCTGCAATTATTAACCACAGCTATTACATTAGCAGTTCAACTTGTAAGGGTTGTTTGAAGGTTACGGGCATTGTCACTGTGACTATTAATATCAAAACTACGGTGGTTTTGAGTTTTAAATTCAGCCCCTTGGTTTCTTTGATCTGACAGAAAATGCCTTTGATCTGTGCATACACCTATACACCTCGTCCTCTTGTTTCAAACTAGAATTAACCAGAAAAAAAAGAAATGTAAATAACATATGAATATCATATATATGTAATCCTTGATTTCAATGTTTTAACAGCAACTGAACTCACCGGTGCAGCTTGGCAGGAATGCAGAGGAGGAGACACAACAAGGAACACAAGAATGCACTGAGTCACTCTGGAGCGCTGATCTCTGAGTTTCAGAGATCAGCCAGCAGATCAGCCAGCAGCTCGAGGGGACGTCTTAGAGCAGACCAATGCACTGTTTGAGGGTGTGAAGAGAAGCAGAGTGGAATCCAGCAAACTGATTTACTTTGAGACAATGAGACAAAGAAAAGACTACTGCAAGCAACAATATTTTTTCTTGGGGTTAAGACTTTAGCTGTAACTGTGTTTATGTTTGTTATAAACACTACTGGCTTATGTAGCAAAATAAACTCAATATCTTTGAATGTGTCGCAAAATTTGTAAGATAAAAAAAAAAATTGAATTTGCTTCTTTACATCTTTAAGCATTTTTCTTTGCACATATTTGTATTACCTTCAGTGTAATAAACGATAAAGTATTGCTTCACTTTATGACTGCTAGACATTTTCTGACCTTTAAAAAAACATTTTGGCTAATAAAGGAAACGCTGCATGCAAAATAATAATGCTTGTAGCCACTTCCTTTCCTCGTTGCCTACGTGTTACTTTTATTTCTCTTTCCAGTACCAGGGACGAGAAGTCTATGCCAAATTAAGTCACAGGCAAACATCATGTTGCCACTCAACAGAAACAAGTGAAAAGAGAAATTTACAAACTACACAAGAGCCCTGCAACATCTGCAGTGTTAGGAAGTTGTGTGGGTTAAATGAACCCTTGTAAGGGGGGAGGGGGGGGGCCGTGCCCTCGAGTTCATCTGAGTCAGAGACAAAGAGAGATGCAGTGGAAATTAAAGACGTAGAAAAAGGAGGAAATCGCAGAGAGAGAAGAGGCCTGACGAATGAGACGGGCCATGGGAGGGAAGTGACAAATGACACTAGATTTTAAAAAAAGAAAAAAAAGAAAAAGAGCAGGAGGGGAAGAACAAAAACTGGGCAGGATGTGCTATAATGAAGAGGAAATAAACAGCAAAGAGGAAGCAGAGATGAAACGGGAGGATGTAAGGACCAACGATGAGTTGTGTCAGGGCGTTGTGATCCACACACTGGTGTCTCTTCTGAGGGTTTTCACAGAAGACTGGTGGAAAGCATGAATGAGTGATGACAACATGGCCTCACTGTGAGTGCACCCTCTCTCCTTCCCTCGAATTAAGGGAGAAAAAATGAAATAAAATCCGCAGTCTTCTTCGTGCTGGTCGTTTGTCCCAAGGTGCATCATACCTCTAGGAAGCGAGAGCTGCTAGACTTGGCATGGAAAGGCTCGGACCACATGCGCCGCAAATCCCCCTGTGGACCACAAACACCAGTAAAACCACAAGTCAAGAATCTTCAGTCAAATAAACCGTAAATAAACAGTCACTGACCAGATGATGAACAGAACAAGTAAAAAAATAAATCTCTCTGCCTTCATACAGCTATGTGCATAAGCTCTAAGTGTTAGTGGCAAGTTTATGAAACACTTATGCATAACATGAACGGGTCTTCACCACTTTAGAAGGATGCGTTACTATTTATAGAAACTGATTGCAGTACAAAATTTCACTCAATTAGATTCACACTTCTCTAAAGAAAAGAGCTAGTTCTTTTTCCCCTTTGTGCTTCAGTTTTTCTTTATCTGCAACAGCGAGGTATTTGAAACAGTCGCTTGCTGCCGCTGTACCTTCAGATAGGCCATAGTGAGCAGAGGCAGCAGGGTGAAGGGCACCAGGTAGAGCAGAGCGGGCTGTGCAGCACGATGGATCCTGGAGGCCACAGTGGCAGTCAGCAGTCCTGAAGAAACATCAACATGTCACAAATACTTATAAGTGAAAACATTTTGAAAAATCTGTTCCACCATCACACTGAAACAATGTAACCTTGACCTTTTAGATCCATCCGCCCATGGATTGACTGCTTACCTACAAAGTATCCGATGAGAGTGCAGTGGAAATACGAGACGCGCTGCATGCGTCCAGACATGTTACCAGGCCCTGGGACTTCCCCGGTTGCTTGCTTCTTGTAATTATCGTAACGCAGGACAAAGCATAACAGCAGCCCTGGCATCACAATGTCCCCTATTCCCAGCATCGAGAAGTGACTTCCTGTAGAACTGCACAGAAGCAAAGGGCAAAAAAAGGAGAGATGAAGGTAAATCAGTTCCTATGTGTGTTATTTGTGTTTCATCACTCCTTTCCTAAAGCCAACACAAGGTCCTGAGCAAATATCAGACTGAAACCAGACAAAAGCTAGTCGTCATGGTAGCACCACTGTGGTTATTACGTTCACTGAAGCAGAAAAACTGTTGCATGAAAGAAAAACTGACAGCTTCAGGAGACGTATAGCTGCACAGTGCCAGCTTCAGCTATATGTTAAATGCAGCTTTGGACTGAACGTTGGTGTTACTACACACACTGATGCTACAGGTCGCCAAGAGCTGCTCATTTCCAGCTCTATTATTTTTATTTTTGGACTTTGGATCATTCACAGTTCAAAATAATCCTTATTTAACTTGTACTTGGCCCTGGTTCAGCAACTTAGTTCAAGCTGCATCCAGAAGAAACTGTTTTAGGTCCTCTCCCTTTATGCCTACTCTCTTCTGACTGGTTGTGCCTGACAAACAAAGTCTGAACATCAGGTGGGGGTAGACCTGCTGCGCTTGAGATTACCATAGTAAGTGTATACCCCCCCCCCCCCCAACATAACACAGATACAAAAATAGAAAAACTGTCCAAAACAGAGTATTTAGTGCCGTCTGAAGCCTGAGCTTCACTTGTCAATATGCTGACATTGTGTTAAACTTGATAAAGAAAATCATTAGTTTGGTTTATTAGCGGGATCATACAAAAAATAAATAAATTACAGCTGGATCTGCATGATAAGTGATTAACTTCTGGTATTGGTCCAAATCTGGGCTTAGATTCACTTTCATTTTTTTTAAAGCACTGTTTACATTGCAAGGCACGGATAAAGATTTTGCATCATATCTTCATAAATATGGAATACTAAAAAACTGGGAAAATATCACAAACGTATATGGATCCAGGGACTCTTCATGCATGGAGGGAATATGAATGAAGAGGTGTACAGACTCAGCAAGATCTTGTTTGAAACTTTGGCAACTGTTTTCTCAATAAATCATTTGGTTAATAAAATCCAAAAAAAAAAACTTACTAAAGGATGAGCACACGCTTTGTCTCACAGTATCAATGCAAATATTCAGGTTATTGTCATCCATCAAAAATAACCCTCATTTCCTCCCACCCACCTCTATGAAACTGAGACAAGCGAACGTTTGGCATTTCTACCAAAAATAATAATGAACTCGTCTACTAATTCACTGATAGTTTCAACTCTATTAACTATTAAAATGTACTGTTTAGCATGCTGTGCTGACATTAATCTTGGAGTTATTACTTAGAGGCTCTCTCTCTGGTAAAGTGTTCATCCTGTGCTTACTTCAGCTGTTGCTGCAAACCTGTTGTTGACACAACAAGCATGAGATAACAATACTTTAGGATTCACCTCCTGGGGCCTGAAAGATGTCTTCTCAAGGTTCAGTAATACTTAGCACAGGTAAACATCAAAAACCTGAGCGGAGTAATGAAGTGAGCGTCAGTGACCGAATAAAGGTCACACATCATGTACACGCAGAGGCTGATCGAACTCAAACGACTCAATGATCCTGAATGAATGTGTACCGATCACACACTGCACTACACTTCATGATCGATGCCTGTATTACCTGGGAAAGACCAGTTTTCCGGGTAAGGAGAGGCGGGGCACGTCACGGCCCATCCCAGGCCCCAGATGGAGCTTCCTGGACAGAACATCTATGGGATTTTCAGCAGGCTGAGTGGCTACTTTCACCATCACATTACTATTGAAGATATATGCTGAGAAAAACACCTGGAGAGAGAGAGAGAGAGAGAGAGCGAGAGAGCAGGCCGTTAACACTTATCACGTTTCACCACAACCCAAAGTACGTTTGTGTGACTGTCATAAAGCTCAACACACAGCGTTTAATTATGTGAAGAAAAGCAAGAAAATCCCACTTAAAAGAAGGTGACTGCAGCCAGTTTGATATTAAATAACCTGTTCAAACTCATAAGTAGGGATGGGTACTGCTTCTAAATTCGTTTTGATAAGAGTGGTGCCACCATCAATATTTATGCATTTTTAATGCCGCTCTTTAATAAAGACAAAGCAACCAATCTCAAGAGATTATGCTTGACTACTATGTGTGTGCGTTTTGTGCTCTCCAGTTATGGCCGACAGTGCAGACTGTTCAAAAGTGTGGGCTCACTTTGATGTATTTTATAGAAATACTGCTGAATGCCATAAGCTTTCCTTTTTACCTATACGAAATTCAAAATTCTATAAATCTGAAGCAGAGCAGCAGGTTTGTTTGCAAAGCGGCTGCTGTACCGCTTCCTGATTCTGATGCTTTTGGGATTTGTCAGACTCAAAGGCAAGTGACTGGACTTTAAATCAAGGTAACACTCAATATTGGTGTAAAAATGTGTCTGTAGTTAATAACTCAGGACACAGTTGACTGTTTTAAAGCATTTTTAAAATGCTGCTAGTGCTAGGAAACGCACACACACACAGCTTCGTCAGTGGACGAGATATCCAAGTTTAACCCATTCTTAATCACTTGACAAATTAAATAAAAAAGGAAAATACATTAAAAAAAACAAACAAAAGGTCTTACACGACTGCCAACAAGTTCATTTTGAATGCTTTCTGCACATGAAACTATACTTGGATGGTCCTCCTAAAAACTGATCTAGGAATTTTAAGACTGATACCATTAATTAAAAAACTGATATTTCAGCTGATGTTTTTCTTCTTTCAGATACGCGAAACAGCAGGTTTCATAATATGGTTGAAACTTGATTCTCCTGTCACTTCTTTTCATTTATCTGCTGTTATAAATGTCAATACCGATAGAGCGGCAAATAGATAATATCGGATAATAATACTGGCCCTCTAATAAATCAGCTCAGCTCTACTCGTACATATACTGGAAGCTACCCAAGTATACAACTAGGTCCATAAGAATTTGGATAGGACATTTTTTGTGTAAATTCTGTCTCTGCACACCCTCATATATTGGATTTTAAAACAAACAACCAGTATGTGATTGAAGTGCACACTTTAAGCTGTAATTCAAGGGGTTTAACAAAAGTGCTGCATCAACTGTTTAGAAATGTTTATATTTTTAGAGGTGTGTCCAATCTCCACGGTCTTGGACTGCAGCTGTCAATCATAGACAACTGTCTAATATGAAATATGGATGTAGTTTCCAGGTCATAAAAATGAATGCAGAAGTGTGTTAACCCTGCATTCTATCTTAAGGCCTGATGGTGAGAACTGTGGTTAGAATAAGACTTCTGGTCCTGGAGAAGTCGAGAAAACAGCTTTCTGGCTTGACCTCTGTAAACACTTTCCTGCTGAGATTACGGGCTCAGTCACACATTTTGGGTCATACTGAATAAAATATTAAGTATGTTTTGTAAATCTAGGTCATGTCATGTTTCAAAATAGAGGAATTTTAGTGGTACAGAACTGCAAGCTCTTTGGCTAACAAGTTGTCAATCACAAGTCATTAGAAAATGAGTTTCACAGTCAGACCCGCCCTTCCTCATCACATTTGTTTGCTTGTTTTTTGCAACCAAGAAAGCGACAGCAGAAATGCTCAACTTGAGGCTTCAAAACAAGACTTCAGAAACCAGTGATGGTTATGGTAGCTGCATCCATCTTTTATACTGTCTATACCATCACTGCAGTCCTTGTTCTGCTCTAGAGATCTGCTGCGAGCTGGAGCACAACTCAAACCAGAACGCGCAGCGGGTGGAGAGCTGCTGCTGCGATGCTCTAGCTCATCTAGGCTGCTGAGCAGAAAGGACTACTGTCGTCAGCTGTGGTCTAAGATAGTGGAGCTGAAGGCCACTTACAGGACATACTTACTGAAGAGACAGCTGAATATTTCTCTGATATTTATAGTCACAAAGTATGTATGGTACTCTGCATTAATATCTTTATATTTTTGTGTCTTAAAAATATATTTTTTCTCTGTTTTTAATGGCTCCAAGTAGAATGCAACACACTACAGACAAAAATGGAATAACTGTTTAGGGACCAGACCCAGTACTGTTGAAATGTGTGGTATGATAAAATGAGATGTTAGTGCACAAACAGGAGAAACACACCAAAGCTAAAGAACACTTCAGCCTTAAAAAAGTTCTTAAGATCTGCCAGAAAATCATAACTGAACTTGAAAGGTTTTAAATTTCTTGGTGATTAATGCTCTTCATCCTAGTGTTTCCTGGACTAGTGTCCTCTGTAGCAAACCCACCTTTATGATTCATTTAACAGGTTAATTTTCTAGAATTTTTTTGTCAAAGGAATCTGAGTTGTTGTTGAGTCTTTATTTTTTCCCCCATTTGCTCAGCACTGTTTGGAAAATCTACTATCAGTACTTTTGAGCAAACTCACTGCTATTCAATGTAAAATGCATCACTTAATCAGCAATAGTGGGTACCTCCCTACAGGTTTCAGGAGTAAAAACAAAGGCTATTATAACGGAATCATCATGATTTTTTATAAAACAGACATTTTTCCTATGAGTGTATCTTTCATATATACAGTCTGCTTGCTGCGTCTCATGGAAGCAGCTTGTATGTCAGCTGTGATGCAGGTTTAATTTACGTTGGGAGCATTTCTTACCCAGAACACATCATAAATGAGTAGTCCTGACAGCAGCAGGCAAGACACCTTCAGACTGGGAAGTCGTACGAACGCAATCATGGCGACGCACAAGCCCATGGCTAAAGCTGCAAGGAGAGGACAGCACATAATTTCACATTTTCAGTGGATTAAAACAGCAACATGCTAAAGCTGCTCATATTTTCCAAATCATTTTCCTACTCAAAATTGAATTTCTCAAGGCTGAATCACTCAAGATGAATACTAACGTACACTTTTCTCCAAGTTGTGAGTCTGTCATTACCTTTTTGAAATCCCAGTAAATTAAATGCCAGTCGTGGTTCATGCGTGTTAGTAATGTGGGTAAAATATATAACCAATGACTAATATTCTAGACATATTTTTCTACTGTTAGATGAAGGGCACTACGAAAATCTTTAAAACTATGAATCATTAGAACTTGATGTTAAAAATGTCCTGTCGCTTTATTAAAGACTCAGATGCTTACATTTATTTTTGCTTCTAGCACACTGCCTAGCAGACATGTTAAAATAACATCACACATCTCAATTAAATTTTTAGAACCTACTTTGAACTTTCCGTGTTTAAATTTCACTGCTGCACGTCTTATCTGTGGATTCTCATTCGGACACATTCACACAAGAGTTATGACAGAGCAACGTACCGTCCATGAGAAGCCAGTGTCCAGTCAGCACCCAGATGAGCACCAACATAACAGAGAGCGAGAAAGACAGGAGCTCAGCCAGAGTGAAGCGCCCACAGCAACCAAACGAAATCCTGCAATGAGACAAAAACACAGAAGAGATGCACTTGAATCCCACAGAGCACTTTGTGTGCACTACATTTTACAGCACATTTTTACAGGTGGGTATATTTCATAACTGACAATCTGCTGCTTATCGACTGGTGTACAAAGAACTAAAGTTCAAGACTACTGATATTTGGATGAGAGAGTGGAAAGTGTGCCCATAAAGAGCTTCACAGGTCGGGGTGGGGGTGCGGGGTTGTTTGGGTTGTAGGATGGAGCCTCTGTGGTTCAGGCTCTCGCTGCTGCGTTCCACAGGGTGATGGCTGACTTTCACAAAAACATCCACACAAGTGCCAGAACCCAAGGTTTTGGCACAGACTGCTGCATTGTAACAAGAGGATTAGTGTAATTTACTTCATCTATCAGTGGCTTTATTTGGTGTGATGAGTCTTAATGCACTAATTATCATAATAAAAATAACCGTTTTCAACATGTGGAAAAGCTGCAAAATGCAGCTTGTGTATACACACGCAAACAAAAGAAAGTCTAAAGGGATTTTGGACAGGGTGTGGAATTATCTTTGACTATGCAAAGCAGACAAAGGTTCACTTAAACTAGCCGAGTTTGGTCCATGCTGGTTTACTGAGCAGATGGGATCTGTTAGCAACTCTTTGTGGAACAGAACAGTTGATTCTTCCAAACCTCTTAATCTAGAGGCCATGTTGAACTTTTAAATATAATTTGTATGCTTAATTTATATATCTCCTAACAACAAAATCAATTTCCCCAGCGGTACGGAACTTTGTACCTAGCTTCAGTTCTACTTTCAGGGAACAAAATGCAAAGCATTTTCATGATACCAGGGACAGTTCAGAGGACAAGGAAACCTGATGAGGAGTAAAAGATGTTTATGAAAATTTTGTGAAAAACACAAATTAGCCCAGCGTAGTTGAGCACCATTTACAATGAAATCATATGCTTTTCTTACTTGTTCTGCGGGGAACAGGGTCTGGTCAGATACTGGCACATTGGCAACAAGAGGAATGCAAATGCAATTGTTGCAAGAACTGAGGAGAGGAAAAAAACACAGCAGTAAGACCCAAAGTTGAATTCACCTTGACTGCTTGTTCCAGTCACTTCTGTCAGTTTAATGGGGCAGCAAATGGTCTTCAGTTATAGTAATGAATGCAGTAAAGAGGTCTTTCCCAGTGTGTAATTACATAACAGTAACATGAAAGCCTTATAATAATTCCACAGCTTGCGTGCTTTTTATGTTATGCTCAAGAGTAGTAGTTACCTGCAGTGCAGATGGTGAAGACCACCTGTACAGAGTCAAAGAAGAAGAACATGACTAGCAGAGAGACGGAGGCTCCTATGGGCAGAAACAGGGCCTGTGTGGAGTCTATAGTCTGAATGCCTGAAAAAGAATTCAAGCATTAATGTAAGATGGATTAAAATGCACAAAACAAGAATGCATATTATGTGTAACTTTAAAAACACTTACTGTTGTTTGTGTTGTTGTTATTGAAAGACCCTGCTGCTGAGGGGTTTCCATCCTTATCCTTGTCCTGGTTCTCACAATCCATGTTTAATGATCTGCAGGAGGGAGGGAAAGAAAGTATGCGTGATTCGGAATTACATAATTAGCTCCTCAAAAGCATGTACACTAGTATGAGGTGAAGGGAGGTGAAAATGCAATCTCTGCAAATCAGATCTCATTGTGGTTGCTCTAGCAGCTCAGTTTCGGTGTCTTTTGCATGATAAGCACGTTGCAAAAGACCTTCACATTCAGCAAGAAAGCATTTGATTTTATTTCTTTATTCACTAGGCACAAGCTATTTAATGTTTGGGTTCTAGGTTAGTCAGTACACCTATTAAAGCAAAAAAAGACAAAAGGAATTGTTCAGCCAGCATGCACACTTTAATATTTCCTCATCATAAGCCAAACAGATATTCAATACTGACTTTCCTGTTATTGTCCAGGCCTAGTCGGGACACACAGGTCCAGTCTGATGGCTTGCTGATAAGAATAGGGCTCCAACAATTCATCGAGTAACGCGAATAACTTCATTATAAAAAATCCTCGACATTTTTTTTTTGCTTTGATGCTTCGATTAATCAACAACTCTGTAGCACTCAGGTGTACCATGTAAGCACAACCATTTCATCCACATTAGCAACTAAAAACAGAACTGCAATAGAAATGTATTTAGGAGGACAAGTTTGAATAAAAAAATATTACAACATTAAGCCTGTGTAGGCCCCTGTTTTTCAAAAAAAAAAAAAAAAAGAAAGAAAGAAAGAAAAGAATTAACACAACTGCAGCAGTGAAAATGATGCTGTCAGTGTAATGTGGAGCTGGAATCTATACGTACACACACACACACACACACACACACACACACACACACACACACACACACACAGTGGAAAGAGGTGGAGCAGATACCGAGATGGTGAGCTCAGGTGGACTGAAAGAAAACATTTTTCTAATGTCCAAAAGAGCAGCGTTTGTTTCCATTATCACCTGTTCGCCCGCGTGGACCATGTGTGTCGCCTGCAAGACACAACTGATGTCTAAAATTGATTAACAGAAATAAATACTGTTGCATTTTAAAGACATTTTTGTCATTTTTCATTAATATTTATTGTGAGGAATGAATAACACTAACATGATCAATCTCTTCAGATATGTTTTTATTATTAATATTGCCATTAATTAAGGTGAACTGTGTAACTTTGTTACTCTGTAAGTTTTGTATCAAACAAGTAGCTCCTTGTATTACTCGGTACCCTTGAAGTAGCTCTCAGTGTCAAAAAGGTTGGTGACCCCTGACCTACAGTAATGCTACAGATGTTAAGATAAAATATGCAGATGAACTGTTAAAATCGGGCAGCTTGCAGAAGGCTGACAGCAGCCGTCCTGTTTTATATGGCAGTGATACCTGCAGCAAGCAGGGGTGACTCTAAAGGAGGGCATGGTATGTACGAGACCATATTATTTCAACGCTTTGGAAACATTATTTTGTTGATTTAGATGAACATAAATTAAGCATTATATTAATTAAACTGTATTAATATTTAAAAATATAAATAAAGTTTTTTTTTTCCCCGGCCCAGTAAAAATATACATGGGCCAGTAAAACTCTGAGCCACGGACCTGGGGCTGTTGGGTTGAACACTGAATTAATTATTAACATGTACACTATCAGAGCACCTGTTTTCTGCAGCAGGAAATGTTGCATCAAAGCGCAGGACCAACCTCAATTCTGCAGGTGCCGAAATAATAAATACAAGATAGAAATGAGAAATATAAATAAAATAAATAAGGATCTGGTATTTACAATGAGCAGAGGTCGTATGATGCAATAGAATAGAAAATAGAAAATGGTTCTTTAAAAAAAAAAAGAAAAAGAAAAAGAAAAAAAAATGATTTTAATAAAGCACTTCGATACAAAAAAAGGCTTTGTTTTTTTGACAGATGCAGTTAAGATATACGCAGTTAAGCTATTAAAAACACTGGAATTTCTCTCTTTTTCTCCTCTGAATATTTATTATTGCTCATTAATAAGACAAAAAGTATTTATCCGAGTACTCAATTAATCAATGAAATAATCTATAGAATTAGGGCTGCAACTAATGATTATTTTGTTTTTACCGGGTCCCGGGATTAAACCCTACTGTAGGTTGATAATTTTCATTTCCATCAAACAATGTGGCATCCTTTTGCCATTAACACATTAATCAGTCCTTATCAGTATAGATATAGATAAAGAACTGAGTTCTGATGTGTTTTCTAAGTGCTCCTTTCATTTTTTGAGCACTGTATACGGTGATTGTCAGTTGTCTTAAACTACACTGATTCCTGCTTACTACTGAAGTGTATCCACCTTTTTGCCCTTTATTAACTATAGTATAAATATACTTTTTTGTTTTGTTTTTTCATCCAGAGTTCTGGTGGGTTTTTTTTTTTTTTTAATTTAATCAATTTAATGATCTTCATTTAAGTCTCTGCAGGAACCTTGATTGACTCTGAATATGTGTGGCAATCCCCACATTTAACCATCACTGCATTTAATGCGACCACCCAGATCAGCTATAAACACTTCTGATTTCTAACATGGAAACAGAATAAATGTCATGCTTTCACCTCCTGCCATTTCTCAATCTCTTCAATGCAATTAAAATGTCAGTGACATTTATGTAAAATACTTTACATACACATAATTTACTCACTACATCCATTAGCAATGCATGTTGTTGCATTTTGTTTTTCATTAAGTTTTCGACCTTAGACAATTTTTAAATATTTTGGGAGACTGATTTATTTTTGCTGTCTCTGCTGAAGATTTATAGCGTGCAAAATGAACCCGACTGTCTCCCAACAGCAAACGCCTCAGTCTAGAATCAACAGAGTGCAATAAGTGCGATTTAATGCAGTCTGTTTAGCTGTCATTTTCAAATATTAATTACAGTCCACTAATGACTATAATATTAACCATCTAAATTTTGTCTGTTCCTTTGCAATTCTAGTTGGTGTGCTTCCTGAAGAGATGGCTAAGTGGCAGTTTCATGGTATAATAATCACAGTTATTTCTGAACAAGTGGGCCTATATGAAGGTTTACAGTGACTCAATCTTCCGTCAGCAGCATAAAGTATATACAGATTTTAATGTTATTTTTAACAAAATAAATAAAGCACAACATAAGACAGAACAATAAATAATCTTAAGTTCTGTTAACAAAAACAGGGTTCGAGTCGGTCCTTAAGAGGCTACCCCTCTACTTTTTGGTTAGCTGTAATGCCCCATTTATTTCTGCTGTTTCTATGAAAAAGTCAACATATGTCCCGTTTAGATTAATTTTACCACAGTGTGATGTGAGACTTTGAAATAAATGTATTCTTCCAAACACTGTGGCACAAATGATCCTGTCTTCAGGAAACCCTTTAGCCTCAAGTAACATGTTTTCTCTGCCTCACCTGGTTTCCTGATGCTGGGTGTAAAGGAGCTGCCTGAGACCCACCCACAGTGGAAGTCCAACACAGATTTTAATTTTTTTAATTTATTTTTATTAAAAAAAATTCAAACAGCAGATACAACTGCTATATGTCTGTGGTATATTTCTGGTCTGTTTTCTTCATCCTCTGTCTGTCTTTAGTATAGTGTAATGACGGACTCCCTGCCAGATATTAATACTGTTTTATTACCTGACATTACTCGGCATGTGAGAAATTTTGCAAATGTGCAGTTATTAGTGTTGCAAGTTGTTTGTTTCAGAGATTATAATGCGCCATGATATTCACCTTGTTGAAGAGTTAGTTGTAAATAAATAATTGCTCTCTTATTAATTTTTATGTCATATAATTAGAAGTGTGAATAAGCACTAGGCACACAAGCCTAGAGACTGGTTGGCAACCCCCTGGTAAGCACTGGTCACTAGGGAAAAATTGAGTATTCCCCATCCGGTTGCAAGTAGTTCCTGGAGGTTGCTTGCTGTTGCTAGGTGACACTGGTCACAAAGAGGTATAACAGTGTTGTACCAACAACTTCCTTGCGATTGCTTCGGTCACTGGCAGACTGCCACGATTGCCCATAATCTGTATGGAAGACATCAACTTGTCTGCAAACAACATGTTAAACATGTTGTTTTCAGTGATAAGGCACATACAAACCATGGGCAATCACAAGAACAATCATAAGGAAATTTCTGGTGCAAAAATTACAACTAATTTCACCCAATGACAGCCAGCAACCACTCTCCAGCTGATCAAGAAATATACATTTTTCCCTAGCAAAAAAAGACACATTTCATAATTTAAGTATTTAAGTTGAAAGAAACATATTGCAACAATTTTCCTTTCATAACTGTTATTTATTTAGATTTTATTAAACGTCTCTTACGGTGGACATTGGGTCTTGCTTGATATAAAAAAATTCTTTACTTAATGACCATGTAAAACTAATAAATTTCCTTTTTTAATTTTCTAAACAGATTCATAATTTTTTAAATTCATAAACATTCAGCAAAGTTAAAGAATTGCATTAAAAATACATAACTAATTACATGTCTGAAACGCATCTAAACATCAAAATACTGTAACAAAACAGATTTCATTTCAGAGATTTTTGATTAAAATGCATTCTCCATCATTGACAGTGGTCTAGAGCTGGGGTCTTTGGTTATATTCTACAGCAGCAATACCAGCTCATGTGTGGTACTACATAAAGCAGTTCTTCTGTTTGGACACACACAAAAACATGTTACATTTGATGCACTTCACAAATGTTTTGCCTCTGCATCCCTGTCTCCT
>JAVDPK010001638.1:469438-487083 GCA_034780415.1 Cichlasoma orientale
ATACAAATTAACCACTGATTTCTACTTGTGTCCTCTTTTAGAAGCACAAAGAAAGTAGTTTCACTTTCACAACGACACACATGGTCTCCAGAACATGAATGTGCAGCAACACTACAGCTCTTCATTGCTTGAAAAATAAACCCACTCAGGGACATAGAAAAGTGTTTAAACAAGCCATAATTGAAGGGGATCTTCAGGGAGGGCAGGGAATGGGATCAGACAGGCTACAGGCCTGATGTAGGCCTTGTTTTTAACTGTAACGTCTGCTGTCCTGATGCGACTATCTTTGCTTTATGGGAGGCGTGTCACTTTTCCGACAGGCCAGAGGGCTCTCACTGGCTGGGAATCAGCAATCACCACTATGGAGTTTGGTTGAAGATCTGGTTTGTCCTTCTGGCTTTCGTGTTTGGTTTGTTGTAATGGTAGGTAGCATTTTATTGCTTTATTTTAAGTGTAGTACAGGTTACACTGGCTAATTTGCAGTACTATGGTAAAGTTTATAGTGATGCACTTTTTTTGGAGTGTCTTAAAGCTGTGCTTGGAAGGTTTTCTCAGGAAGATTTTCACTGTTTGGAATGGAGAGAGTGGGTGGTGAGATCTGAGTCTTGAAACTGTTTATACTTGGAACAGTAACAGGGGCATCGATTACTCTGCAGGACTTACCCAACTCTGTTTCATCATTGCCAGGTTCAGTGAGCTGATCTTTGTGCCAGCTATTGGGCAGATCATACAGGAATGGTGGGCCATTGGTCCATCTGTTTAGGCTGATAAGATCCAACAAGGATTTCTCTCTTGCATCATCATTAGCAGCGTTATGGGTTATAGGAGAGCTGTGCCACGTTTCTTTGGTGCTGTGAACTTCTTCAGGGGTTAGCTTAGCCAGCCTCCGCTATAGGTTTGGAAACTGATGTATTAGTAAGTTGATTTGTAAAGCACCTTTCACAGACAAGTAGACAAGTAGTAGTAGATTAAAAAAAGTTACCATCAATAAGACTTGGAACAGAAATTCTGATTTTAAAAAAAAAAGTTTAACTGCTTTTTAAAATAATCCACAGTCAGCTAAATTTAGTTGGTTTCAGTTATTTCAAACTGAATTTCTGTTATTACTGCGGCCCACCTGAAGTACCTTCGTGGCTCACCAGGGGGTCCCAGGCCACACTCTGGGAATCACTGGAAATGAAATAAAAAACAGGAATGTGAAATAGATTTTATACGCTAGTCGAAGCCCAGAGAGGAATCTGATGATACATCAAGATTACGAGCGCTCGACTTAGCAGTTGCACAAAAGGAAGTCAGCGCCTGACTGAGTTTAGGATATAGTTCAGGAGGAGCTATAATCATGGCCTCAGGCTTGTTGGAATTTAAAGATAAAGGCAGCCGATGCAGTGAGGCTAAAACAGGAGCAATATGCTGTCTCTTCTGTGTACCAGTTAAAAGCCATGTGGCAGCATCTTGCACCAGCTGAAGATGAGACTGGGAGAACTGGCTAACACCAACATACGAAGAATTAATCCAGCCGAGTTGTAGTAAAGGCATGGGTGACTACTTCAAATTTCAACTGAATGTTTTTTATCAGTTGTCTCAGCTGAAAGAAGCTGGATTTCACCTCTGCGCTGATCTGACCATCCAATTTAAAATTCCTGTCCAGTAGGCTTTAGGCTTTACATACTGTGCTAATGGACCCACCAGAGACACCATTTTTTTTAAATTCAGGAATTTAGAGCCATTCAAACTTAGTCTGTATGGAGTAGGCCTCCTTCCGTTTTCAGGGGACATAAACCTGAGTATCATCTTCACAAAGCAATTTTGTGCTACTGACGTGTGCTCATGAGGGACAAATTTGCCAGCCTTGCAAGGGGAGTGGCATAATGGTTACTGCCAACTTAAATTCCTAAGGCTTGTTGGTCCTGCTTTGAATTGATAGTTTTCTTACTACACAAAGGTCCTTTGTCAAGTATTTCAACGCTCCAGTGCAGTTTATCTGTAGGAGAATCAAACACATCCTTGGAGTGTCCATCCTAAATGGGTTTTGACTGCTGCAGGAGATTCATAAGGGTACCCTTCTGTTAAAGAAAGAAAAACCCACAATGCTACTGAAATAACTTGAAACTGACAAAAGTAATAATAAATCAAAATTTACTGAAAATGAACTAATGGAAATCAGATGTTGCTTTTGAATTATGGTTCAACAGAATTATTTAAAAAATCTAACTGCTGAAACCAGCCTGGCCAAAAATGATGGCAGCCCTAGAAAAGATTGAAAATAAGGGACGTGTTAAACTAAGGTATGTGCTGTAATTAGCATCACAGGTGCCTTTTAACTTGTAACCAGTCAGTCTGCCTATTTAAAGGGTGAAAAGTCATCACTGTGCTGTTTGGTATCATGGTGTGTATCACACTGAACATGGACAACAGAAAGCTCAGGAGAGAGCTGTCTCAGGAGATGAGAAAGACAATTAGATTAGAGATTAGATTATATAAAATTTTATTAATCCCTTTAGGAAGATTCCGTCAGGGAAATTAAAGAGCAATTCAATTATTCAATTAAATTATTGAAAAGCATATTAAAGGTAAAGGCTACAAGACCATCTCCAAGCAGCTTGATGTTCCTGTGACTGCAGTTGCACAAATTATTCAGAAGTTTAAGGTCCATGGAACTGTAGCCAACATCCCTGCAAGAGGAAAATTGATGACAAACTGAAGAGATGATGATACGAATGGTAACTAAAGAGCCGAGAACAACTTCCAAAGAGATTAGAGATGAACTCCAAGGTCAGGGTACATCAGTGTCAGATCGCACCATCCATCCCTGTTTGAACCAAAGTGGAATTAATGGGAAGACGACCAAGGAGGACACCACTGTTGAAAGCAAATCATAATAAAGGGAGACTGGAATTTGTCAAAATGCATATTGACAAGCCACAAACCTTCTTGGAGAATGTCCTTTGGACAGATGAGAGAAAACTGGAGCTTTTTGGCAAAGAACATCAGCTCTGTGTTCACAGATGCAAAAATGAAGCATAGAAAGAAAAAAACACAACCCATGTCAGAAGAGTGGTGCGTTGAGAACCATCATCAAGAACACCATGTGTTTCAAGGGTTCTTTTGCCATTATGCAGAAGCGCTTTAACAACTTTGAGACGTATGCTGTCACAGTCACACAGCATTTGTAGGTGTTCTTTGCAGGTGGCACAAGATAGATCACATTTTGCAGCCTGGTCCTATTACAGCGCCAACAATGTTTGTTTTCCATCTCTTTATCTTTTGTCTTGCCAGTGAACTCAGGGCATTTGCTAATGTGCCGTTCAGTTGAGCAGCAATATGCGTAAGTTTCTCTAGACTTTGCAAAGGGTTCTGAAGGCAGCACTGAATCGCTAAGTTTATTAGCGGCACCTAGACTCAGTTTGTAACCAGGATGAGAACAAAGGTAAGTCATATTTTCTTTCTGCTTGTTTCATGTACACATACCATTTAAAGTGGCTAGTATGTTCTGCTTTTCAAGGAGACAATCAACATGGGGCGCCATAACATAGTTCTGAATGTCTTTAATCACCTGTGGTGCCAAGAAGAAGAGTTTGTACACAAAAGAGCAGCGTTTACTTACTGCAACATCCTGTACTGCATTTTTTCTTTAGTAAGGTCTGGGAAAGAAGGGCCTCAAACTTGTATACATGTGCTCTACTAGTAGGTCATAGTAGTAGTGGGTGCCAAAGCTTCCTGTTCTTGCAGGACATGAGAGGAGAACGCTACCTCCGCCCAGAGGAAATGGACACAAGAGGCTGAGCAGAGCCTGCCACTGGGGGATTTGAAAGCTGAACACATGAGCTCTGTGGGGGACCCTGTAAGGGTGTGGCAAGAAAACCAGAAGGTATCTCATCATCTTGTGCAGCAAGGATTGGTCTAGTAAACCATCTGAAACATTAATGACTGAAACATTTTGTAATTGGAGCATGGCAGAGGAAACAGAAACAGGATGACAGCTAATCTGTGGTGGACACGAGGATGACTGAAAGCTTGCTGTTTTAATTACTAGGAACCGTTCAGGGTGCCTTTGTATTTGGGAAACTGCTGGTTAGCTGCGTACAGAGGATTTGGTTCCTATAGATGATCTGGATTTACACGAATATCTAAAGAAATAGCGAGAATGGGGAGTAGCTGAATTAATCATAAACCTTCCTTCACTGTTCAGTAAAAGTTCCCTCATAATCTCAGCTTGGTTAGTAGGAAGAGGATCAGGGTGTGGACTGTGTTGGATTTGCTCCCCTTGTTTTTGCAGCACATGTGTGCCTGTGTCAAGATGTTGACATACTGTTTGGCTTTCCGTTTCACATGTAGTACCTTTAGCTCCAGGATGGTGAACATAATCTTTAGGTAAGCAAGGGGTCAACTTTCATGACAATAACATGACTCCAGTTCAAAGGACCATGTTAATTAGGAGGTTCAAAGGAAAGGACTACGATGAGCGTGGGCATCTGGTCAGGATGTAAAGAACACGGCCATCAACGATGCTCCGGTGTTTTTAGCCTCATTTCATTTTTAGATCAAAGGTAGTTTAACTAAGCAAGAGAGAGACACATATGGACCGACTGTTTTCCTTAAGAGTGATTTTATAATTAGGGGCACGTTTCAAATCAACAGAAAAGTTAAAAAGGTATTTGAAGGAAAATAGACATTCAAATAATTGTTTTGTCAACTTTGTTAAGGACAAAAGTGTCACAGACGACATGAATGAAAAAAAGAAGTTTAAAAGTTCTCGAGGACATTCAGAAGGGTGTTTGAGGTTTTTTAACTGATTTCAAAATATGGTTTTCTGTGCGCTGATATAATCAAGGATGAATATTTTTTCAACATAAATCCACATTACAATAAATCTTAGAGTTATTCAGCATCCTTATGTAAGACTTCCCTCTCTAGTAATGTAGCCGAACAGTTTTATTTGCAGTTAGGTCAACACTGAAAAGGTTTATGAGACCAAGATTACATGTTGACAAAGTAATCTAGTTGACAGGATGCATTAGGAGAAAAAGAGGAAGTTATTTAAGATAAAGTCATTTTATTTTGTCTTTGTGTTTCTATGAATATGAAACACTTCTCTCAGAATCTGCATCTGGTAACCTCATCTCCCTAAAGCATGAAACACTCTTTAATAGTCATGTATGTAACACTACACCAGAAACCCATCCTTTCAACCCACTGAATCATCAAGATGAGCCATACTTCCTGAAATCATTACTTTGTTGATACAAGTATTACTGAATACAGATGATATCGAAAAGCAAATGTTCCTTTGATTGAGTATTGAACTCTAGTGAGTGTGGCTATTTATCCATTGTAATATATACTGTACGTAGACAATATAATGGTGTTTAAATCAGTTACATAAATCCATTCTAAAAGTATCATGCAAATCACACGCTTTTACGCAATTACTATGTAATTGTAGTTAATTATATAATTAATAATGTGTATTAATAATAATAATAATAATGTTTTCTTAAATTAAAAACACTATGGCAATAAGTTTGATAAGTCATTTTAGGCCTTTGTGCTAACATGTGATAAGAATGGTAGGATATATTGGGATTCTTTATAATAGTACCAAGTGGGAGTTTGCAAAGGTTAAAAAGTAATGGACCAAGGACAGACCCCTGAGGAACCCCTGACTGAATTGTTATTTGTGCAGATCTAAAACTTGGAATTGAAACACAAAAACTTCTACCCTTTAGATATGATGAGAGCCAATCAAGAACCTGACCTGTCAAACCAACTGAGTCGTGAAGACCTTTAATTAGACTGTCATGGTCAACAATGACAAAAGCAGCAGCAAGATCAAGAAGAACTAAAACTGAAACTCTGTGAGTCACTATTGATCTTTAGCTCATTGATGACTTTAGTTTCTGTGCTATGATAGGTTCTGAACCCTGAACCCTTAAGGACTGTGAAAAGACAGGTATTTATTGAGTTGTTTGTAAACAAGAACATTAGACAAGCAATTAACCCTCTTTATGTGCAGCCAGTAATGTTGGAGAAATATTGAAAATTTCTTCCACTGATGGAATTGAAATCATTTAGTGTTGGTTTATGTGACTTTCAGACACAAAGTAAATAATTTAATATTAATGAGTCAGTTTTAACAGTTTGCACAAATAACAGTGACAATAAGAAGCAAAAACAAGTGTCCTAGTGTTAATCTGAATAGCAGAGCATAACAAATGATGGAACCTGTTGACTTTTTGTAGTAATTAAAAAGAAACCTGTCCTAATATAAAAGCAATCACTGCATTAAATAATAAATACAACCTGTGGACATAAAATGCACCCCTAATTATATAATGAATCTTAACTGTTTTTTTTTTGTTTTTTTTAGTAATAGTTGTAGTCATCAGATGATCGTGTCAGTGCTCAGCCTGATTTTTATGATCAGTAGCTACAAACTAGATGACACACATTCAGGTGAAACAGTCAGAATGATGCTGGTGTGGCAATTTTCATACCCCCCCCCCCCAAATAAATAAATAAATAAATAAATAAAGCAGACAACAGCAAAGTAGATGGCAGGTAATGGCTGCATATCTTTTTTTCAACAACAGCTTAAAATGAGGTTAAAATATTGAGACCTTTGAGGGGAAAGAAACAGGTGAAGGATCTAAACAGATGGTTGAATTGATTGCTGAAAATGAAAATACCAGTTTCATATTCTGGGCAAACCTCCCACTGGCTAAAATGAATTCATTTATTCAGAAGCTTGAAAATAACAGCGCTGAATCAAACAGCACATGGGTGGGGAAAAAAAAAACTTCCTCATTTAATGAAATGTAAAAATATGACACAAGAAGTGCAATTTATGCCTAAAAATTACTCAAAAAGAAGGAAGCTGCGTTTGAGAAAAGGTGGACATTAGAAGTACATCATTACATTGGATTACTGAACCATTTCAGGTGATTAGTACATAGAGGCGCTTACACATGCACGTCTACTGTGTGTGTTTATGTGTATGGATAAATATAGAGATAAAGGAAAGCAGGTAAAAGGCTGCATTCATAAACCCATGTAAGTAAGTAAGAGAACAGAAGTGTTGTATAAAATTTACCAAATGTAGTCTAAGTAAAAGTACTTTTTCACAGTGGACCATTTCACACAATAAACATGCTTTCAAATGGATCATTATTATAATATGTGCAGATTAAGCTGCATCTATGACATGGATTCTTCTTCTTTTTTTAAAAATCTTTACCTCTCCATCTTTTCTTCTGATCGTCTGCTTCACCTTTGCCTAAATTGCAGAAACAGTGCCGGGTACATACAGACATGTGAAAAAGAGCGGGATCACAGCTCTCTTAACCCTGTAACACCAAGTGTATCATATTTGACCCCCCCCCCCCCCCAAAAAAAAGGACCTAAATAAAATGCTCAGTACATTTTGAATCAATAAATTACACAAAAATGCCAGATGTAGCAAAAATGATACAAATTAAAACTCATAAATACAAACTAATATTTCATTTTTTTTTTATTTTTCAGAAGGTTTAATAAACACTCCATTTACAAAACATTAAAAATTTCTGGCAATTATTTCATGGTTCAGGCTTTATGGGGTTTAAGTCTCACTGCAGCATTTTAATCAGCCTGAACTCTGACACCTTGATTCTTTTCTTTTTTCCATCATTCTGTTGCAGTTTTGCTGCTGTGCTTGGGTTCATTGTCCTGTTGCACGACCCATTTTCAGATGAACTTAGACAGACGGCCTCACATTTGACTCTAGAATCTTTTGGCATACAGAGGAGTTCATGGTCGACTCAATGACTGCAAGGTGCCTGGGTCCTGTGTCTGCTAAACAAACCCAAATCGTCAACCCTCCACCATCGTCCCTCCCTGTCAGTCGGTATGAGGTGTTTGTGCCATTATCCTGTGTTTGCTTTTCTCCAGACGTTCCGCTGTGTGTCATGGCCAAACATCTCCACTTTGGTCTCATCTGTCCAAAGGACATTGTTCCAAAAATGAGTTTGTTCAGCTGTGCTGCCATGTTCTTTTTAGAGAGAAGAGAATTCCTCCTGGCAACCCTTAAAAACAAGTCGTAGTTATTTAGTCTTTTCTAATTGTGCTCTCATGAACTTTAACATGCTGAAGCCTGTTGAGTCTGAAAGATAGCTCTTGGTTTGTTTGTTTTTTCTCTGAAGATTGCATGCACTGACCTTAGTGTGAATTTGCTGACAAGATTGCGCCATTGTGTTAACACACACCTGAATGCTCCAGACCAGCAAACTGCCCAAGCGACTGCTTTTATAGAGGCTCACACTCGCTCATGATCACTTAATCAAGTGCAGTTGATTAGTATGTCTTTGTGGGTTCTCAGTCATCCAGGCCATAGCAGTCTCTGGAGCTTGAAAAAAAGGGCAACTGGACTTCTTTTTGTTTCTTGAAGATGTTTCATCTCTCATCTGAAAGGCTGCTTCAGTTCTCAAACCAAAAGGTGGAGAGACCCAGGTATTTAAACCATAGTGGGCGCAGTCCCCCGGAGGTGGTTGTGACCTACTATTGTCCATGTGCATAATCACATGTGCCAAGGTGTGGGTCAATACAATCAGTGGTTTCAGGTGAAACCAATTTGGGACGTCACTCCATTGTATCATGTGACCTATTGAGGTCACCTGAACAAAGGTGTGAATGGGGGTTGAGGCGCCTGGGGAGGGAGTTCAGGACAGCACTGTAAGCGGGGGAAAGTTGGTGACGTGCAGGAATCTATTTGCTAAATAGTGACCTCATGCCTCCTCCTGGGGTTGCACTGGGATCCCACAGTTGTTAGGCAAATGTGTAAACCGCAACACTGAAATGTGTTCGTGTATTAAAGCCAAAAATGTTCCCTGTTAACAATGCATTATGTAAGCTTGGCCACTAGGTGGCAGCATTTACAATCAAAATGAGTTCGATGCAACACCAGAGCGCAAGTCATGTAAGAGCTTGTAAATGTTTTTCTATTCATTATATATACAGTATCATTCCAATAAATAAATAAGTAAATAAATATTTTTTTATTTAAAGAAAATTCTTCTCATTTTCAAATTTTTGTCTTAAACTTTGTTATTTGCTGCCCTTATCACATAAAGTTCAGTTGATATAGGTCATGCTTGCTAAATTTCCTCTTTATTCTAAGGTTTTAAAGACCAGTACTGCCAACTTTAATATTATCAAAAACAAAACAAAACAACAACACCAAAAAACAAAACAATTTTTCACTCTATCATTTTCAGTTCATTACAGCAGTTAGTCACATATCACAGATCAGATGGTGCATATCTTGCACCCACACTGGCCCTGCTAAATGCTTCATTTCTCTGGCTGATTTAAAGCACCTGATTACGCTTCTAAACTGATTAAACAGAGAGTCCGAGTACACTGTCAGTATTGTTGTACATCTCCAGAGAGCACCAACCTCCAGGTCATGTGGTTGTGAGAAAGGAAATACTTTATGTACCATATCTGTTGGTTTTACAAGGCTGGCCTCTGTGACTCATTTTAATGTGATCGCTATCTAACAATATATGATAACCTCTCCACTTAAGAATACCTGCCCCTGTGTGTAAAGTCTGATGAGAGTGAATGACTTAAAGGATGCTGTAGTCTCCATAACTTATGTACCTCATGAAATTTATTCCCAATTAGGAAATGAATATGACATTTGTGCATGTTTATTTTTTTTTTACTTTTTAGGCACAACTGTTTAAGGAAGGCTAAACTTAAAGGTGGACCATTAGGCATTTTATGGCATGGCGGAGGATAGGTATTACTCTCATCGGCCATAAATCACAACACAAGAACACAGATGACACAGCCTCCCTGCTTGCCGTCAGGGACACAGCTTACAATGAAGTGACTTTCACATCTCTGCAGCATGCACAGTTCTGCTTTACACTTCTTGCTTATCTCTTTTCCCACATCAAGTGTAGTTCATGCAGAAAAGAAAATGTGTCATTTCAGCTGAACGGTGTCATGTCCCCATGTAAATGTTTGCTAAATTTAAAGAAAGAGAGACAGCTTCTTTCAGAGTCTGTCAAAGCAGGATCTCTGCTGCCTCCCTTTCACCTTCCTCTCTGGCAGAGTCAGGGGGTGAATGCCTGTTTGAAGTTCTCCCCCTGGGCTCCGGGGTTCGGTGGGATCCGGGTGCGCTGACACTGTTAGCACGCCTGATATGAGAGCCTGATCAAAGCTGGCTCATTCTGCCTGACCGATTTCCACAGGATTAAGGATTAGGGAGACAGGAAGCTGTGAGAGGCAGAGAGACAATCTGGGAGAGACAAAAAGGGATAGTGAGGGATATGGAGAGCGAAAGGGATGGAGGAATGCTGAATTAGACAGAGGTTATAAGGCACTCAGAGAGGACATCAGAGACAGAAAAAAGTTCTCTACATAATTATTTTATAAAACCAATTAATATTCGCAGTAACAAAAAAGTAAAGGATCTTTCCTTTATATGTAAAACATCATTCAGCTTCCCTTATATCAGTGGTAGTCAGCAAACCGCCCCACAAGTGGTTTTCCACCCCCAGCCCACCTTTTTGTTTAGTAACCACTTTCCATTATTTATGTCCATTATTTTTTAGCTACAAAATTGATACTTTTAGCAAATACTTTCAACAGTTTGCATATGGTTAGCTAATAATTTCAAAAACAGGAAAAAATCCACACACATCCTCACAAAAAAAACCCCTTACACTGCCATCAGGTATCTCCGTCATCATGTGTAAGAAAACTCCTAAAAAGGCGCCTGTATTATTAGATGCAGCAGTTATACTAAATATGGTATGACCCAGACTCGATAGCACTCAGCTAAATAGTGTAAGAAGATGAAAAATCTGCTTTTACTAACATGTTTCTAAGATTGGGGGGGTCTTTAAAACACAATCTGTGGTGGATTGGCCAAGAGTACCTTAAGAGTAGGGCCAGAAGCTAGAATACGCCAATATTTTTAAATAACAGCGGCCATATCTTTAACCATAGGCGAATACTGAATGGCATGTGTCACCTTATTGTCCATACTTGTTTTAATCTGAGTTGTGTTTAAATACTCTAATTGTGTTTCATTTTTAAAACAATCAGAAGCTTGTTTTGCCCACTCGTATTTGTAGCCTCTAAAAATCTTTGCTCTAAATCTGCCGTTTGCTCTTTGAAATCAGTGTTAGAGCTACGGATGCGATGTATGTGGTGAAACTGAGACACAGGAAGTCTTCTTTTCAAAGGTATAAGATGATATGAATGTCCATGTTGAAGTGAATTTCTATCTGTGGGTTTCCTGTACAGAGTGGTACATATGTTGTCCTTGTTGTTATAAATCAGAATGTCCAAGAAGTGCATTTGTATAGGATCAAAAGCCAGTCGGAGTGTTTGTGAATAAGTAGAACTGCTTAAGATGTTCTTCAGTAAAGGTCCAAATAAAGAAAATGTCATCTGTGTGCCTATTGTAGGTGGAAATATACAGAAAGTGTGGATTCCTTCAGCACAACTTCACTTTTTAGGCGTTTTTCTTACAGGAGATTAAATGCAATAAATAAGGAAATTGGAGTTGTGCATTGTGGGAATCGTTCATTCTTTTCTATAGATAATAATTTCAACCATTTCCTTAATTTTTGTCACTTTTTGAATATCACCCGTCAGTTTAAATTATTTATTTTCTCCCACTATTACTGCCACATATGCATTACTTTTAGTGAACTATTTCCTTTTAGGATACTATTTCTTTTAAAGATCATTTTAAGCCGTCCATATACAGAAATGCCCCCGTGGGGTATTTGTAAATGCTGGGTGGGAGTCATTGCATAAGAGTTTTGGTACCTTCTCATATCAGCAAAGCTCTACCAGGAGACTGGGCTGTGCTACAGCTCAAATAGCAAACCATCTCACTAGTTGAGCTCAAATTTTAAAACTCACAGGCAGCCAGAGAGGAGTTATTAAGGAGGCTGATATGATCTTTTGCTATTCATCTGCAGTCTTGCTGCTGTAAACAGGAACCCGAATCTTACTTAAAGTGAAACCATTATGCTCCTCAGCAGCTCCCTGTTTTTATAGGGTAGTTTTGCATGCTTCACAGTTCAAAAATAACCCATATTTATCTTGTTCTGGCCCTTGCTGTAGCTCCTCAATTCACCCACTGTCTGAAACAAGCTGTTTTACCTGCTTTTGCTTTAAGGCCACCCTCCCTTAAACCAACTGTGTGCCTGAGATGACCATATAGAGTTTAGAGCAGCCTGGATGTTTTGGCTCATAACCTTTTGACCTCTTTATTTTAAAACTTTGGCCATGATTAATATGACAATCCACCGCTGTACCAATATAAATAAACAGGAAAATAAGGAAAGGCATAACAGCCTCCCTTTGAGAAGAAAAAGAATGGTTTTCAGTCTAAAAGCAGCAGAAAGATGAAGACGGCGATACTGTTTTATGCTTTCAAATGAAGAAAATAAAAACTGATAACCATTATCATTAAATCATCTGAATGTTGCGTTCAAATAATCATGTCCAGACTTAATGTCTCTGGAACAGCAGAGTATGAATCGTGTGGTTTTCTGGCTGTTATGAATCATGAAAAATATCATCAAAGACTACCAAACACTGGCGTGCTTCAGTCAACAGTAGCTTGTACAATAATAGGAGATTAAAATAAGAGCCAGTGAGCTGTTTACTTAAATGAACCAAGATGTTATGTGAACTATTCAAGGGGGAAAAAATGGTGGCAACGGTGCATATCGTTGTGTGTGTGTGTGTATGTGTGTGTGCTTTGCATTTCTATTAGCCAGGTAGCCTCTCAAACGTTTTTGTATTCAAATACATCAAAACGTGCCTGACATAACTGTTTCCATCACACCTGGAGCTTTATCTCCTCCTCTTCATCGGGTATGTCATCACAGGTTTGACATTTGAAGGTGAAATATCAACAACAGCTACTAAGCTGAAGTAAAAATGCTGAGCTAGTATAAAGGAAACCGTCCTATGTGGAAAAAGCACGTCCTTTCTGTGCTGTCCTCGGTATACCAGTGAAGCCTCTGCAATGTTGTCCTGTTAAATCTAATTTATGTGGAGAGGGACTCCCCACTGTGGGTAGTTGGATGTTTTTGACGTTGTGTGTACCTGACTTAGAGTATGTTATCACACCCTTGTTTTTAGTTTCAGTTACTCATTTTTAAGAAAACAGTTCCCTCTGCACAGAAAGTGAGATTTGATAGATTTCTGCAGCACTCGGCAGCTGCTAAAGAGGAAGGAGCGGGACGTTTAAGGTAAATATTGGGAGATGCTGAATGAGGTAATATGGATAAGGAGAGATGACCGAGAAAGTGTCGGGGACGAAGAATGGGAGCAGTACAACACGTGCCTGCTGGCCTGAATTAAAAGGCCCAGATGAAAGGTCGGCGAGAGGCAAAGTTGTTCACCCGCGCCAGATGTGCACTCGCTCTGGCCTATAGCCGATTAATTATCTCATTGTTCATGACAGGGTTGGTGTCCAGGCAATTGCATTACACTACACACCCTGAGCAACCTGATCTGGGGATTTTTTCCTGTTGAACAGTGTGTGTTTGGGTGCATGTGCAGATGTGTGCGTTAGGAATATAAGCTCAGTCTCTTTACACACTAGTGGCATCCGTAATGACAACGCAACTGGTGCGATTGTTATGTCTCTGGGTAGACATGCGTGTGTTCTCTGTGGCTGCGGTCAAGTCAGACACATTTGTTTTATTGTTGTTCTCAGAGATAAACTAAAAGAGGAAGAAACACAGAAAAAGAACAGCCCATTCACACCCCGTATGACATGCTGCCTTATTTGCCCAAGCCTCTATCAATTCTTGGTCATAGCCAATAGCAATAAAGGAAGTGGTCACACTGTCACAGAAACAGTTGGCACGGAAACAGCACATTACACCATCGTCCAATCCCCCTCCCATTCCTTTGTCGTCATTTCTCCCCTCCCTTCCTCTCCTCTTCTGTCCCATTCCCTCCTCCTCCTCCTCCCTCTCTCCCTATCTTGTATGTTTTTTTAGTCATCAATGAAATCACAACCAATCCTGCTGCTGGACCGTCAAGAAGCACAGAATTCTTTAAGGAGCAGAACTACTTGCCATGTATGTATATTTTAACCTTTAGGATGCCTTAAAAACTAATGTGTATTTTTCTAGCATAAAACAAGGATGCTGTGGCTCCCCCATCAAAGCCTGTTTTCACTCTCACTCTCTTTTTCCTGCTACTCTCATGATTTAATCCTGACCATTTCCCCCTTCTCTCTCTATCCCTGCTGACTCCTCCCTCCATTTCTGCCCTGCACTCCCTCTCGCTGCCTCTCCGTCTCTGACACACTCAAACACACGCATATACACACCCTCCACCCCCATCGCTGCAGTGTCTCAACTGCCTTGGAGCAAACAAGAGAGGATATAGAACACAGACGTTAATGAGAGAGAAAGAGGGCCGCGGAAAGAGAGAGATGTATAACTGGGTTTCACCCTGTGAACAAGAGAAAGGCATGAAGATGAAGCAGCAGGACTAAAGGTGGATTGCACAGAGCCTTTCTCACCCTGCAAGGGCTTGTCTGCAGTATCCTTTGTAAATGGATGCTGGCTTGTGAAAACGGTAAGCCTCACCACTCTCACACCGCTTCCTATTTTGCTATTTTGGCTTGCTGTGAGACAGGAAGATGATATTTCACTAAAGCCATTCTGTTGAAGCAGACTGTTTTCCTCATAAAATGCACCAAAGCAAGCAGCCTGTCCAGTCCCCTCCTCCACCCTGTTAGCTCTGTGCCAGCGGACGCTGCTATCTTGTGCTTGCAATTTGACTCATCATCTCCCCAGAGCATCCTCGATTCTTATAGAATGCTTTTATCTGCATGCAGTGCTAAATTCATTTAATTACTGTATATAGGGCAAGTGGAGGATGCATCAAAGGTGTGTATGTGTGTGTGTGTGTGTGTGTGTCTGTGTGAATGTCTCTATGCTCTGTCCAGGCCATAAGGTGTAACAGAAAGAGGGGAAATAAGAGAAACCGCCATCACACATGATCAGGTGTTCAGTACTTACAACTGGCTTTGTGAGAAATTGAATGTGAACGTGCAGTGGGAAGTGTACTGTTCCTCTGGAGCTTGGTTCTGCAGGCAGTGGGATAGGAAGGCAAAATGTGGCCCAACAGTGGCACAGGAACCTTGTAGGGTTTGCCAGTGGAGCTTGCTGTCTGCTGTCCTACGAGGTAAATTGACATCAATTAATAATCTCAATGTTGAACAGGGATTTATTTGGTTTATTTGTGTCCAGCTGTTTGTGTCTGCTCATGAATCTAAATCCTAACGCTGAGAAGGGGAAAGAGGCAGAAAGCAGAGCGCGTTCATTACTCAGCAGGCAAAACAGGACCATTTGTGACATTTTCTGTCTCAACATTTCAAATTTTCAACGAAGCATTACTGTATTTTTTTTTTTAATGACAGTTGGGATTTGTTGTGTAGTATCAGGAGAGCATGTGTATTTGTGTATATTGTATGTGTGTTTGTGTTACATGCTTGAGAGAGAGAGAGAAAAAAAAAGAGAAAGCCAGAGCAGGGAGGGGTTGAGGGGCTGGGGGTTTAACAGTAGGGAGGCAGATGGGGCAGAGGGGCGGAGGTTGATGCAGCACAGAGCAAGAGAGGGAAAGAAGGAAAGGCAAGATTTGGAACAGATTGGATGGATGAGTGGAGAGAAAGACGGTGATAATGGCACAGTGGTAGGAAGCCAGCGCTCTTCCTGAGCAAAGAGAAAGTGATGGATGTGTCTGTGATAGTTCCACCAGCAAAAGCAGCAGCGCCAGTGAGGCCCTGAGACATCTGTGAAGCAAGGCGAAGATGGTGGAAATTCCACCACGCCTTCTTTCTTCTTCTTTCTCGAGGATCACTGATATGGGAATAGATGGGAAATATAAGATCAATAAAAAAGGTGGCAGAAAATATTGTTATACGGCATGAACAAATCTGGAAAACCCTTCACGGCAGCAGCAAGCTCAATTTAATGCTCCTACAAAAGTGAACGCTTTACATTTTCAGACAAGGTTCAGCACTTTTGCCTCGAACGTTCTGCTGGTAAATCACATCTATACGTGTGTGATATTTAAGCAGGATATGGATAAAATCACTCTAAAACAAAGTGTATGGATGTTAGTCATTTCGCCCACATATGCTTGTTTTTCGAGGCGTCTGACCTGTGGTTTGAGCTTGTAACAAAAATCTGCAGATGCCTCATGATGCTATCTCAAGAGAAGATGCTCGTCTTTACGGAAAGAAAGAAACCGTGGGCTGGAACGCCGAATCAGAATTTGGTGCAAAAGCTGAATGTTTTGCATTCTCTGTGCTTTTATCCTGCATGTTTCAGCTCCAGTCAGCCATGCGCGCTGCACTAAATACTGATTCATCTTTTCATTTCAGCTGTACAATTTTCTGTTTCTCCCTGCAACATGTTACAAATGTCAGAGGTCACTGATGACCTTGGCTTTAAAATGAAGAATGACAAGGTCCAGTGTGAAATATAAAGGTTAATCACATGCTTACATAATGGGCCTTCGAGTTTCAGACACAAACACACACACACGCGTACACACTTAAAAATGTCATCATCCCCTTATGCAGACCAATTGAACGTAAGGTTGGGGAAAACAGAACGTCTCGGATGACGATTAAGTAGTTCTGTTAAGTTAAATACACGATAAACTTAAATCAAAAGAACTGACGTTTAGCATCTTTGTTAAAGTGGTAGTATGCAGTATGCCGCAGCTACGGTGGGCTTTTCATATTAAAACGAGAGCAGTAGTGTTGCAAACCCTATGCTGAGTTGACCTCCTTCCACCTCTTTTGTTACTTGCTACATCCACTCCACTGGGTGACATAATGGCAGGGGACAGCAGGGACAGACTTGGTTTTAAAGTGACAGCGGCTGTTGTACACCGAGGAGGCCAATGTCACCGTCCGGTGCACTTTTAGCAATCTTTTTAACCTTGTAGGTGAGCACACCACCAGCTTGGACAATTAAACTCAGCTCTATTACAGTTAAGTACCAAGGGGACCCGAGCGCAGCTCCCTCAGCAGCCTACTTAATAAAATGATTAATCTAAGGTGTCATTTATTTCCTGGAGGGGTCCAGCAGAATTATCACACACAACTCTTACAGTATTTGCCTCAGTCGTTGTGAGAATGAACATGAAAGCCAATCTTTATGCAGGCACTTAGGAACTCTATGTCCCAAAGGTGCGTGTGTTTTAGTTGCTTTGTCACTATGTTCAGATGGGGCATTGCTCTGATTCAACTGGCTCAGCATTTGTGTTTGTTTTGGGTCTAGCCAGGTACTGGAACAAAGTGTCATCTCCACACAAATAGCTGTAAGACATGCTTTGGCAGCCGTTCATTTTCAGCAGGCAGCCACTGATGTAGAGAAGGCTAATAAATGACTTCACTGTAAAGCATCAGTAAAGGAAAGCTGTCAGCTGAATCGAACAAAATCTTAGGGCGGGGCTCGGTAAACGAGTAAGGATTAGGTTATCCTTTGGTGTTACATAAAACAACACCAGCTCAATTCATCTCTCTCTCTCTCTCTCTCTCTCTCTCTCTCTCTTTCTCTCTCTCTCTCTCTCTCTCTCTCTCTCTCTCTCTCTCT
>JAVDPK010001638.1:487183-500471 GCA_034780415.1 Cichlasoma orientale
TCTCTCTCTCTCTCTCTCTCTCTCTCTCTCTCTCTCTGTCTCTCTCTCTCTCTCTCTCTCTCTCTCTCTCTCTCTCTTTGCCCTCCTTTCTAATCTTTGCTGGTACTCACATACAGGGGACTGTCTGTTTTCCTGAGGCAGGCCAGCGAGAGGGCCTTGCTTCCAGCACTCAAATCTGAGTGATGAGAGGGCACAGCAGAGGGGACTAACAGAGCAACTTTGTGTTCCACTGCGCACACATAACAGTGGTCATATGACAACAAGGAGGTGGTGGAGAGGGAGGGTGGTGATGAGCGAGGGCTACGGCCCACAACTGACTGGTGAGGGATGTTGATCTGTACTGGAAGAAATGAAAGACATATATATATATAAAAAAGGGAGAGAGAGAAGAATGAGAGGGGCACAGATATCTGTGGCATGCAGTTCACCCTTTCCAAGAAAATATCTAAAATGAAGTGAGGCTGCTGGTGTTTTTTGGTGACCTCTACGCTCCACATGCTCCTTGGTGTTTCCATAAAGTTTTTACAATAATTTCCTTGTTTGAACAAGTGGCACTTTCGCATACCCGACTCTCACAACTGTCTTTTCCTGTAAACACACATTATATATGAACATACATCTTTATATACAGTACTGTGCAATAGTCTTGGGCCATCCCTCGGCCCAAGACTATTGCACAGTACTGTATATATATATATATTTATTTTTACTCAGGAGCAGGAGCAACCCACTGTAACTTCAAAGACAGTTTAAAGTAGCACAGCTTTTTTCACTTATCATTGTCCTTTCTGCGTTAATTCTAGAGAGCTCATTGGCTGGGTTAATGGCTATTATATTATTGCATCTGCTGCAGTGTGAGATGTTTCTCCTTTTCCTGTTTCAGTGATCAAATCACTAACAGTAGATAATGCCTGTAGGTTGTAGAAGTCTGAAAGCATGTTACCCACAATTTCCTTCTGTTAGAGAAAGCATTTCTCTTATCTGTCATGACCCAAATGAATGTGCTGTAGTGAGTGTTTGAATGCAGATTACAATGTTTACAGCACCAACCTGCATTTGATCTAATACAGTTTGAAAGCATGAGAATGTCTGCAGTATCCAAAGAAAAGCATGTGTGCTCGTATTTGCTTGTACACGGAGGCGTATGCACGCGAACCTCTAGTGTCCACCTTGTGCCATCTTATCCCTTCACATCACACAGCATACCCATGGCTCAGCTTGCGCACAAACATGCCATTGTCATCGCTGGCTGGCCTTGTGACTCAGTGTGACCCGCTGAATTGGAGAAGGGGGAACACAGCCACTGAGATGAGGAACATTAAACAGAGCATTATCACGAAAAAGCATCTATCATACAGCGACCTCACCCCCACCCTGTCTCCACCCTCTAAATAGCCCACTGTTTTGGGGGGGAGTAGAGAAGAGAACACTGCCCATCATTGTTTTCCATAATGAATGAGTCGTGTCCTCACATGTGTACAGTATGCAGGCATCTTCCTCAGAGCTCTGCACCGAGCACGTGACCGAAAGCAATAACGAGAAATGTTAAAGAAACAATTCTGAGAGCTGAATTAAGAGTTTACAATAACCATATTTAAAAGTCTAGGTTTTAGAGCATTTAAGGTAATTATTGATTGATTATTGATTTATTGGTCGAAGTGTGTTTAATTAAGGTACAGAATTGATCCGGGAGATTTTGAGTTCACTTCACCACCACCGGCAGCCAACGGATGGTCTCCTGGCACGTGTTTTTGAGTAACTGTGTGGTCATTAGAGGTTCTCAAACGCCTCCCTTTAGACACCTCTAAGACACACGGCTGCAGATGAGACTCTCTGTCTCTTGAATTATTCTTTGACAGCCCATTCAAACATGTCTTTAGTGTATAAATGTGGTTAAATATCTATCCTCACTCAGTCTGAATGACGAGGCTTACTGCTTCTTTAGTTTTCACTATAATTCAATCTCTTCTCAAGAAAGCTGACGTATAAGAAGAATGAATTTCAGGTCGAAAGATGACGTGGATTACTATAGAAAAATAAGGGTTAATCCGTATGCTTAAAAAAGAGGTACAAACTGTTGAATGGAGCTGAAAAACACTCAGACTCTGACCTATATCTCATGTGATTGTGACGTAGAGCGGGGCGACCACAAAGCTCTGAGTCATCACACAAAACTGGTCCTTCTGGGTTGGAATACTTTGTTTATTTAATTCCTGTGAGATATGCAAAGCAAAGCGTGCCTTTTGGTTGTCGCGCGCGACAAGACACAAAGTTTCTCTATCTGAAAGCGTCACATGCACCATTATCTACAGAATCTGTATTAGCAACAGTCTGCAACAGTCTGCAGCTCAAAGCATGAAACTGACTATCTGCTTTAGGTCCCACATTCTGCAGTGTTGTGTTGCAGCGCATCCAATCAATGAACTGAACATGAAAACCATTCAGTGCAACTTGCAGATCACCCAGATATTATTTACCGATTCTTTCTGTCCTATTACACGTCACAGCTCTCTATAAACACACTCTATGCGCTCATCCTGTTTTATCTTACTGCATTTCTGCCTTGCATGCCCTGCTTCACATTATAATGCTTAAAAACGAGTCGATCTATGTTTTTGCCTGTGGAAGCAAAGTGACAGCAAATGTATACACAATAAATGCAGTCTGGTTAAAAATCCTATCAGAACAATAGTTTTGTTTGTTTGTTTCCCCCTTTTAGGGTTGCATGAGGATTTTTCCAGAGATTTACATTATCATTGACACAGTAACCAGTTCCATTTTAATCTTACTGTGGTAGATGTAAGATTTCCTGGAAATCTTCCCAGGCTGGTAACATCTCCAGCACCTTTTCCAGTAGCTCCAGCATCACTGATTTAAGACTCCTCTTGGCCCTACTCTGCTTCTAGGTAGGAGATTTAAACAGAATGACACGGGGATAAATGAGAACACACAAACCCAACAGTGCAATTAAATAACATACACAAAAGAAAAATTAAGAGTGGGTTATATAACTGCTCGTATTGCTCCGAGCCAATTTTTGTCAGCAGTGTTGCCTGCAAATGATTGCTTTTTTTTTTTTTTTTTTCACAAGGCCCAGTTCAGTGTACTTTTTTCTTATTTTCTGTGATGAGAAATCCTGGTTGTCCTGGGTCATAGTTTCTGCAGCCACCCAAATATATCAATCTGATACTGACGATATAAATACTGGAGCATTTTTCACTATATAAATGCTAATTATTGTAACTTTGCAAAGACAGTCACCATGAGGGCGTCAATCACTTTCTGTCTTATCTTCAAAAAAGTGACTCGAGCCAGTTCATTGGTTTTTAACAACCTTGATTGTCTCTTGCAGCAAAGCCCTCTATGGCCTCCTGCACACTTTCTTGCAGATGTACCTCAAAGTCCACATAGGAAACTGTTGCAAAATCACCACAAGGCGCAACTGGAAACATTACAGATGATGAAATCAGAGTTCAAAATGAAAAACTGAACAACCCGATCAGCAGCAACCACACAGTACAGCCACATGCAATCACACAAAATAACAGCGCACTTTATTGCTAAACAACGGCAGAATAAACAATAAACAGAAGATATTACACATTAACTGGATGAACATGAAATTAACATAAAATAATATAAGCATCCAAAATAGCAAATAACCTAAAATAAATAACTGTTAAAAGAGTTTACTGTTGTTACATCCAGTAAGTAATGCCCTCAACAAACTCACCAATGGGACTTCACCCGTCTGAACGTCACATGATCTGATTTGCATCTTTCCAAACATGGTGGCTCATGTTAACAAAGAGCAGTGGAACTGAGAGGGTTCTGCCAAAAAAACATGTTTTAGAAGATGCTCAATGTGTCATTCAGTCTGAAACAAATGTGTTTGATTATCGTAGAGTTTTCTCACTTTTTTAAGGAAGTGGTATTAAGAGCCTTTTGCATCTTAACGCTTGGTAAAATGTGGTTTTGGGGACATCTACTCTCACAGAAACTACCATAAAGGCTATTTATGTCATTTGTGAGGCTGTCTGTCTATCTGCAGACCTTACAAGCGTGTCGTTAACATCAAAATGAATGTCAGTTTTGTAGACGGGTGTTTTCTGATTTACAAAGGGAATAGAAATATGAAAATGCGCCACTGGTCCCTCCGCTTAAGTCTGCTATATAAACATGAATCTATCAAAGATTAAAGATTGTTTGTCATTTTGTGGCTAATGCAATAATCTCTAATATTTTTTCATGTGGCCAGCTATGTCGCTCACTCGCTTTCTCTGTATCTGAACCCGGAGCATCAAAAAGGCAGTTTGAGCTTTGCAGACTTAATTTCAGTCATGTGTAGCGAATCACCCACAATAAACGTTGTGGTCCAAAGTAGTTACCAAAATACTGTAAAAGATGTGAACCACATGCCTTCAATTCAAATGTGTTTTTAACAAGCTAAATATAAAATCCACATTTATAGATGTAGATATGGTTTTATTTTTCTCCCACCTTATATTTAAGGTGGCAGTAACTCATCTACATGAATGATCGAACGCCAGCGTGACATCTGAGGGTGCTCCCAACATTTTCTGCGACATATGCCTTCACTTCAACTCAGTGCATCATCTCCTGTTGGTCAGTTTGACTTCAGAAAATCCAGTCAGCACCAAACAGTGTTATTCATGACTTTTCAGAAGCTGCGTGCCTATCAATCATCTCAGATTTCCTCACTAATGCCTTGCTTATTTGCAGCCTCTATGACAATCACATGAATTCCCTTTTGGGTTGGGCAGCTTGCTTTCAAGGCTGACGATTGTTAAGACTCTCTTACTCTAGTACAACTCAAAAGGGAAGATTGGAATTTTTTTTTTTATATAAATCTGAAAACGATTCTGAACGCAGAACTGAAAAATCACATGCGGTTGTTAACGGCCGTTACAGAGCTCAAAGGTTTGGTCACCGTTTCATATCTGGGCATTAGCTTCTATTTCACTTCTGAGGTTTCAGATATGGTTGTAAAAACAGAAAAATATATTGATTTTCTTGATTCCAGTAAGTCACTCTCTTTGGACACAGCCCAGGCAGTTTTACCAGTTACTTCTTTTTGTCAGCCAGCTGGGGGAAATCAGTTAGAAGCAGTAAACAAGCTTCCAGTCATTAGAACAGCTGCCTTTGGGTCAAAACACAAACACTATTCCAGCGCAGGCTGCAAATGCTTGACTAAACTTGGATCTAGAGAGTTGGAAGCTGGGTCAGCTCCTCGTCTTTCTTGTATCTTCCTCAAGCCACTCCTGAGGAGTTTTTGGAGTGGCGAGGCAGTCTGTCCTGCTTCAGGAGGCTGCTGCTGTCGGGGAGTGCTGATCCCATTAGGAATGTAGTGGTCTTCAACAATGTTCTGGCAGGTGACACCTGGACCCAAGGTGTCCCAGCAGAACATTAAATTGCAAATGAATGTAATATACAAACCAACATCATTCACTGCACCTGTCAGTGGCTGTAATTCTGCAGCTGACCACATTTTTTTTCTTCAAAGCCGTTAGCCTGCTTATACTGTAGCCACACTAGGGAAAACAGTGGTTGGAGACTGCAACATGATTGTAGCAACCGTGTGCAAATTAACTTGCGATCTTGTTGCCTTTATACGGTTTCTTAGAAGACAGGGACTACATCTGTGACCACTGACATTCAACATAAATTCACGAGAACTACTTACATTCAGAGTCCTGCCACAACCCCATAGACTTAAAACAGAAATTCAGAAGTAGTGACGTGGCACACACAAATTCAGACTGACTGCAAAATGTTGGCAATCTGTCTGCGTTTATAAATGAGACAGCAATTATTTGCAAACCTTTGCTAGTTTGAGTCGGTCTGCTAGGTTCAGTTGGACCACGGTTATTTGGAAACAGGCTGCAATCACCTTGTGATCACAAGTATTTGCTGAGATGTTGAAGGTGTTGAACACTCAGCCTCTGGACTGGACCAGTTGGCCCCTGAAACTACTTGCAATTAATCACCACATCCAAAAAAATTCAGTGCATCGGACAACCTAGTCTCAAGGAGGTTGCTGTCCCATTTTTACACCAGTGTAACTGAGCCATTCGCCATGATACATGGTCTTATTTGTTGGCATAGTTCACCTTGGATATGAATGATTACTGATTCTATTGGAATAGATTGGAAAACATTGCACATTTTTGCTTATCATTCATAAAAATAGCAGATATTCCACTCTGCAAATCTATAACTCAACTGAAGCAGAAGTGTTCTGCATTTGTCAGTCTAATCATTACACATCTCAGCTCTGCCTTCACTTGCACTTTCCTTGGTATTCTATCGACATAAGTGGTTTAATTTCATGAAACAGTCTCAGTAACATGTCTTCAGTAGTTGACTTGAGCTACAATCAAATCTTCTATACATGCTTTCTAATTGTGCTACTGATCTGGAAAGTTCATTGTCAGGATATGTTCACCACTCGAGTGTACCGCTTTAACTAATCTCATTTGACTAAAGGAACACTTGTTTTTCCATCTATATGGTGTTGAGTGATTAACGAGCTAGATGAGGTCCATTCAACCCTTCTTGGGTGTGTTTAAACATCAGTATGAGATTTCAGTGTTTGTTCACATACTGCCCAAACTGGCAAGGCATCTGTAGTCATTATGTAATGTATTTTTCTTTGAACGAATTTCATGTCTCAGTAATACCATTCAGCCTCTAATGGATTAAAATCAGCACTCAATCTAATGTGACTGACCCCAATTGCAAGAGCATTTTTGTGGGCTAAATAACTACAGCAGGACAGTAGGAGAGGTTATACAACAGAAACACACCGTGACTACATATGCTCATCGCGAATCAATTGTGTGATTGTAATTATTTGCAGCATGGTAAATTAATAATAAGCGGTAAGCCCCTGGGAGTAGTAGTGGAGGGGGAGTTGATGGGCCATGTGCAGCCGGAGCTGTGCAGGAAAGACAAGAGTGACCAGGCTCCATCACATGATGGCTATCGGATTTCTTCAGCCCCCATGATGCGTCAAAATGCTTTCCTTTCTGCCTTGCCCCCATGGCTCTGCCTTAACTCATCACTCTGCCGCTCCGTCATTCGATGTCCTCGTAACCCTCACTGTCTGGAAGATGGTCAGATGGACTGTACTCTGCAATAGTTCCAAGTACTATATATTTAGAAATATTTTGTACAAAATGCAGTAAAACTAACATACCAAAATAATTAGTGGAACTAGTCAATACAATAAAACAGGAGGAGCTTTTTTATGTAGACTTGCAAAACAGTTTTTCAATTCATTTGCCAGGTAAGCTTTTCCAATCATCTTTGAGACCTTGCAGTGGATTTATGCTGTGTAAACTTGGGCAAGTTTGGGCTGTCCCAGTCAAAAAAAATGACCAACAGGAGAGAATTGGTGCAATGTCCAGTTTACTGTGCGAGAGCTTCAAAGTTGGTAGTTGTAACGGTCTTGCAACCAAAGATAACCTATATGGATGAAAGTGCTGGGCCACACCTATTAATCTTTGAATTCAGGTGTTTTCCCATTGACACGGGTGAATGAAATCAAGCATTTAGCCATGCAGTCTGCCTTTACAAATATTTATAGGAGGATGAGTTGTTGTGGTACTGTAACAGGATGCCACCTCTGCAACAAGTCCATCCATTAATTCCATCTTCTTATCCAATTCAGGGTCATGAAGGGGCTGGAACCCCCCTAGATAGTCCACCATCAACTGTAACTCGTATAAAATGAATACAGGGCAAAGGCAACACAAACTATGAACGGAGGTATCCCTGCAGTCCAGGTACATATTATGCACATTTTTCAGTCCCACACAAATTCTCTCAGGCCACTGTAGCAAACAGTCCTCTCACCAAGGGTGTCCCACTGGAAGCCACACCTGCACTGGGCCCAACTCCACTGTTGACCAAGCTATGCTGCATGGCTCGTTCCAGGTTCCCTTGACACCAAAATCTGCAGAGTCCATCATTGCGTCTCCCATGGCCATCTGTGTGGTCTGCTCTGCTGGGTTGCTTCTGCTCAGTTTTTCTCTGTTCTGTTCAGCTCAAATTGCTCAGTCCATTTTCTTTTTGCCTGCTCTCCTCTTCAATTTAATTTTTTCCCCTCTCAGTTCTCCTCTCTGTTTCAATGTTCCCCTTCTCTGCCGTGTCCATCCTTTAAAAAGGTGACCAAGCAGGTGTTGCCCATCCCCTGATTACACAACATCAGCACAAAAACTGAGCTTCATGGCACAGGTTTCCATGGACAACCATGCAGGTGTGATGTGTAAGTGGCCCATTGCTTTTGTGTAACTGTGGCCAACTACTTAAGAGATATATGAGGGATAAAATGGCAAAATAATCAACAAGACATTCACACAAAATGCTAAAAGAAAAACACAAAAACAAACCAAAATGTAATATATAGAGGCAAAAATTAGCCAATGCACAGCAACAGTCACCTCAAGACACTTTGTACTGTGAGGTAAAGACCTACAGTATTCTGGAAAAAACCCCAATAATCAATGGGCACCTTATGAGCAAGCAGTGGCGGGAAAGAAAAAAAGGCTCAGGGAGGGGCAGCCATCTGCTGTGACTGGTTGGGGGTGTATAAGAAAAGAAAAGAAAAGAAAAGAAAAGAAAAGAAAAGAGAGCAAAAGGGAGGCAGGACAAAACACAGACTCAAAAAAATTAGTTAGATAAAATATGTTAGAGGCCGGGGCCTTTCTGATTGGAGTTTGCATGTTTCTCCCTGTGTCTGATGACCTGTCCAGGGTGTACCCCGCAGCTTGCCCCTTGGCAGCTGGGTTAGACTCCAGGATTGATGGATAAATAGATGGGTGGACGGATGGAAAACATGTTAGATAAAATCCATTTGTGAGAGCAGAAACTTTGCTTTTATGAGTTCTCTGTTTCAGGAGGTGCACCTTCAGTTTCATCTGTCTTCATGTATTCTCAGACTGGCTCCATGATGTTGAGATCAGGTCACAATATCATCAGTACTCGGCCTGGATATATTTGGGATTGTTGTCATGCTGTGGAATGAATTTAGGCCCTCTGCGATAGTAGTGAGTCAGGTTACAATTACATTTTTTTAAACCTTTGCGCTGCACTTTTTGTAAGATTAAGCAAAGCCTGAAATGTATCCTTGTAAAGTAAAGTTGGCACTGTAGGCATGATGTAAAATCCTGATATAGAAATGATATTTTCTTGACCTTTAGAAGCTGGTTATTTGCTGTCGCTTGCATTTGGAGCTATTTCAACTTTAAACTAGACTGTATAATTTGCTGCAAAGAGTAAGCATGTTTTCATCCTGTAGGCACTTTCCTAATTAATTTTTGTTTATTTTTTGTTAAGATTTTCGGGGTTCCTGCTGCGATGTGCTCTACTTATCCATGTGTAAGGAAG
This sequence comes from Cichlasoma orientale, assembly GCA_034780415.1. Lineage (NCBI taxonomy): Eukaryota > Metazoa > Chordata > Actinopteri > Cichliformes > Cichlidae > Cichlasoma > Cichlasoma orientale. The sequence goes on from JAVDPK010001638.1 coordinate 496,595, forward strand.
AAAAAGACCACGTTCCTCTCTGTGCAGAGTAAAGACGTGCAATTTTATTTTGTCAGTGCATTACTTCCACTGAAATTATCAAATAGGAGGTATAACTTCAAAAAGTGCAGAAATGCCAGAGCTGCATATTTGTGAAATAAATTGGAATGAGTTCAGATTGCAGCTTTAATGTGTTTTGTATTCTCTCAAAACCAGTGATGTGCATTAACCGGTTTGGCTGGCTTTGCCATTTTGAGAGGGGGGTAAGGTGCCCGAAGCCAGGAAACAACTCTCTTCTCTGTCTGTGTCATGATGCTTTGTTATAGCTTTGTTCTGTTTTGTTGTCCTCTCAGTCTTTTGAACAGTGGACCCCACTCACCAGAGTCTGAGAAATGCGCTCTCTCGCACTCTCTATTTGTCTAAAGATGATACCAATATTCACACCACTTAGTCTGTTTCAGTGTGCGTCTATTTGTCACCGAATCCAATAAGAATGACTGCAGCAGGGTTGTTTTTGCTTCAAATTATTCACACAGGCTTCTAAATGTTTCTGAATTTTATCCAAATTCATGTAGCCAAGCTTGTTCCAATGCAGTGTTTCTTTTCCTTAAATTAAGCGACACCATCTAAACCAATAACGTATGAAAACGGGAGGAATCTTCTGATCACAGGTAGAATACGAACAATAGCAACACACTTGGCTGGGCAAGGAGTGGGAGCATTACAGCAGTATGAAAGCATGAGAGGCACCTGCTGGCTCGAGCCTGTTATTTTCCACTTTGATAGTAAATAAGCATTTCACCTTGTTTTGCTGAACAGCAGTGCAGAAAAAGGGCAGGCAGAGATGCTCGCTTGCAAGGGAACTAGCACCAAGATCCTCCTGGTTACAAGAGAAAACACATTCGTGTTGTTTATACTGCATCACTTCCCTTTCAAACAGTGGATTGTTTTTTTTTTGTTGTTGTTTTTTTGCTTCTCTCACCTGTTTCAATTGTATGTTTGACCTTGATTGTGTATATAATGAGTCTGTGTGTGGTGCTGTTAAATGGGAAGGCAGGGTTAGCTTGGCTCAGAGTCAATGGTAACACAAGACTGCAGGGAAGGTAATCTGAAGAGGCAGAATGGGGATATTATGGCGATGTTTGAACGGGAAGTGTGCAGGTTAGTAAGCAATTTACTATATATGCTTTCACTAACTATTAGATGAAGAAAGAAACAGTAATGCGGTTATTTCTATTTGTTCTTTTCAGTTAGACAATGCTTTCATACTGGATGTGCAGTTAGAGCTTAATTTGGCATAAAGACTAAAAGCAGTGCTAGACCTTAAACCAACTGTCAAGCACGGTGGTGTAGGGGTGATGATTTGGGCTTGTTTTGCAGCCACAGGACCTGAGCACCTTGCTGTCATTGAATGGACCACAAACTCCTCTGTATACCAAAGTATTCCAGAGTCATATGTGAGGCCATCTGTCTGACAGTTCAAGCTTGGCTGAAATTGGGTCATGCAACAGGACAATGATCCCAATCACAGCAGCAAATCTACAGCAGGATGGCAGAAAAAGAAAAGAATGAATTTGTTGCAATGGCCCAGTCAAAGTCCAGACCTCAACCTGATTGAAATGCTGTGGTGGGATCTCAGCAGAGCTGTGCATAAACAAATCCTCACAAACCTCAATGAAATGAAACACTGTTGGAAATAAGAGTGGGCCAAATTTACTCCACAACAGTGTGAGAGACTGATAAAGTCATACAGAAAATAATTGCTTTAAGTTATTGCTGCCAAAAGTGGTTACTCCAAAAGTGCAAAACAAAAAAATTGTGAGATGATTATGTTTTAGAGTGTCTTACCACTGGATTTCTAAAATTGGAGTTAGAACTTAACATTGTGGAGTAAGGGTATCCAATTTAAAAGAAAGTGTTTTATCCTAAAAATGTAATTCATGAATCCTCTCTGTCTTGTGTGTTGGCAGATTTGGTGGCCTTCAGTTGACTGGAAGATATCTCACCGAGCAAAACAGGCCAAAGATAAAACTTAGGTGGATGATTTCAGAAGCCAAACAAGGGCAACACACTGCAAGAGCCATGTGGGAAGAGAGTGAATGGGGTTTGCTATTTGCTCGCATCAAGCCTAAATACTTTCTCTACTGACATACACTGAACGTTCTCCAGCCTTCCTCCAGAACTTTTCCTCAGTGGGAGCCCCTGCTATGAACCCCAGCTCCATTGGCTTCAGCAGGCAGTCAAACCTCAGAGCCAGGCACTGTGTGGGCATCCCACAAGTCTGGGTTCTGCCCACACAGAACTCACAGACTGCCCCTGAACCAAAAGCATGAAACACTCCTGAGTCACTCATCTGCGTGGTGGCTTTCCTGTCCTGTGCCAAACTGTTCTGTTGTGAAATATCTTCTTCTGAAGGCTCATTCACACAAAACCCCTCTTCAACCCTCCCACCACCACCTTATCAGTCACCACTTCATTGCAATTTGCTTCCCCATCAAGTAGCAGCACGAGTTCCTTTGGGTTTACCACGTGGTGGAGGACCATGGGATGCCGTCAGAGCTCGGAGGAGAAGGAAGCAGCGCGGCGCTCCCGGCGGATCGATCGCCACTTGCGCTCAGAGAGTCAGCGGCAGCGGCGTGAGATCAAGCTATTGTTGCTGGGCACCAGCAACTCTGGCAAGAGCACCATTGTCAAACAGATGAAAATCATCCACAGCGGAGGCTTCAACCTGGAGGCCTGCAAGGAGTACAAGCCGCTCATCCTGTACAATGCCATCGACTCTCTCACCCGCATCATCCGCGCCCTCAGCACTCTCAAGATTGACTTTCACAATCCTGACCGCGCCTATGATGCTGTGCAGCTCTTTGCCCTCACAGGGCCAGCTGAGAGCAAGGGGGAGATTACTCCAGAGCTGCTAGGGGTAATGAAACGTCTGTGGGCAGACTCAGGGGTCCAGGAGTGCTTTCAGCGATCCAATGAATACCACTTAGAGGACAACACTGCCTACTACCTAAATGACCTGGACCGCATTTCTGCACCTGAGTACATCCCCACTGTGGAGGACATCCTACGATCCCGGGACATGACCACTGGGATTGTGGAGAACAAGTTCACCTTCAAGGAGCTCACCTTCAAGATGGTAGATGTGGGCGGACAGCGTTCAGAGAGAAAGAAGTGGATTCATTGTTTCGAGGGCGTGACAGCAATCATTTTCTGTGTTGAGCTAAGTGGCTATGACCTCAAACTCTACGAGGACAACCAGACGGTAAGAAAATTCAGTTTTAAAAGGCCCAACCCCCCCCCCCCCCCTCACAGTGAAAACATACTTATCTACACATGCTTGAACAAATACAGAAAGGCATGCACAGCAGCCACTCAGAGTAGTGTGAAGAGGGACGAGGCAAATATCTACCCAATTTGCACATATTCAGTAATTATTATCTCTTGTTAAATGTTAATTCCAGTCATGAGAGGGGATGTTTCTCACCGTGAAATTAGAACATTAAAGCGGAGAGAATTCATCTTATATACAACTGATATTTTCTATCAGATTTACTGCAGTGATTTTAGATGCCATTTATCTTATTAGAAGCATCCTAATCAGGACAATTACCTTAAACTTTTGACAGGTAAACTAAAAAAAACAGCGTTCTCAAATGATCACTTACCATCATAGTTCTGTTTCATATCTTGGATATTCATGCTATCAAACCATCAACATGAGAAATGGCTTCTGAAAAGCCGTTTCTGCCGTGTCACTTCCTCTCTGTACATCCCCTTCTATGATACAGATAAATTTCCTGTGGTCACACAGATACACCGAGACACACGTTTTTTTTCCTCCTTCAGCCCATGCCAGATTCTGTTTGCTATAATGAAATTACTCACAAATACGTTC
>JAVDPK010001638.1:507863-528349 GCA_034780415.1 Cichlasoma orientale
GTGTGTGTGTGTGTGTGTGTGTCTGTGTGTGTGTGTGTGTGTGTGTGTGTGTGTGTGTGTGTGTGTGTGTGTGTGTGAGAGAGCATGTCTGTATCAGTGGGTGTTTGAAGCAAAGGAAGGGGGTCTATGTGCTTTAAGGACCCCCCAAGTCTCCTCTCCTTCCACCCCCCATTAGGAAACACTTACTGTAAAGTGATAGGTAGCCAGGTGAGAAGACTTGAGAGTCCCTGGGCTCAGCTGGCTGTCTCCTGCTTTACTCCCGTACCATCTGGGCTCTTGTTTTGACACCCTGGAAAGAGGGGGAGTGAAGTCAAACAGCCTGACAGGACCATGTGCAGTATATAATGTTTAGTACCCAGACATGCTTACTTGTAAAGGAAAGAGAACTTGTGATTCACTCTGGTTAGGTAACAACATGGGACTGCTAACAGAAAGGAAGACAGACAGATAATGAAAGAAAAAGGCACTTAAATGCTTTAGTGCAGAGCAGATTTGGCAAACATACTTTTATGCAATTTGTATCGAACACAAACCCCAAAATTATTTCCTTCTTCCTGTTGTGTCTCATTTTGATTTTTTTTAAAGCAATTAGCTAATTCTTGAATTGAACAATAAAGCTCATTTAGGGAAATTTAAACAGCACTTGCTGGCTTGATCACAGTCTTTCTGTTACTACAGCCCTCACTTTGTTTTTAATGTGCACATTTGTTTTCCCTTTTTTACTTTTGATGTGGCTTTCCTTCAGTGGTGTGTTTATTATTGGGCACTCTATTGCAAACTATTGCTTTAAAAGGGAAAATGACTTTCAGGGAGCCATGTAATGATTCCTGAAATGTATCCATCCATCCATCCATCCATCCATCCATCCATCCATCCATCCATCCATCCATCCATCCATCCATCCATCCATCCATTCTCTTCCACTTATCCTGTTCAATCACGAGCAAAAAGTGAGCAAAACATGTATTATTCTGATGACTTTTCAGTTTGCTCTGTACCTGAATAATCTTTAAAGATTACAGCTTTCACCCGACTAGCTTGCTTTAGTTCAATTAACAGTTCCATCTGGCTAACTAGCATAAGGAATTTAGCACAATTCTGATCAGCATATCATCACTTAATGCACACAACAACTATTACTCAGCCTGTTTTATTTAGCATGCATGGGTACCTCCAGGATTTTTTAAGTGTAGTGGCACAGGCCACCAATAAGTGGAGGCTCATGGGAAATCAGAAAATTCTGTCAGAGCTAATGTAACATAGTCTGGTTATGAAACTCATTAAGTTTTACTGAGTAACAGTGTTTCACACATCCTTTGTTTACAGTTTGCACCATAAATGAGTTAGACCCCACAACCACCAGTTGTTAGGGGAAAATGAGTACTCCCTGACCAACTACTGGAGGTTGCTGTCAGTCGCTGTGAAATCCATTGTTAAAGTTACAGTCGTGCAGGCCTAGAGACCAGTCTGGCAGAGACCCCCTGGTAACCACTGGTTCACAGGGAAAAATGTATGTTTCCTGGTTGGTGAGTGGTGACTGGAGGTTGCTTGCTGTTGCTAGGTGAAATTGGTTGCAAAGAGATATACAGTGTTGAAAACCTCCTTGTGTCTCTACAAGATTGCTGCAGTTGCCCATAGTTTGCATGGAATTCGTCAACTTGTGTGGAAACAATAGCTAGCTATTCCCTTAGTGGTTGTGAAACTGTGCAGAGAATGGAAACGGAAACCATTCGCCTTCAAAGTAAAGGTTCCACCTTCAGAAATGCGTTGGTTTCAGCAGTAAGGCACAACTTTTACTTTGAAGGCAAAGACAAGTTGGTGTCTTCCATGCAAACTACAGCTGCAGCAATCTGCTAGCAACCAAAGCAATCACATGGAGCTTTTTGGTAGAGGGCCTTCTTTGCCACAGTTTCACCAAGCAACAGCCAACAGCCCCACACAACCACTTGCAGCCGGTAATGAAATGCGTATTTTTACCCTAGCAATGGTGGTTGCCAGGTGGCAGCCAACCCATCTCTAGGCCTGTGTGAGTGAGGGAATGGTAGGCAGTGGACCAAACCACTGTGAGGTACATATTTGAGGGAGAGTCCAACTTTCAAAAGGTACAAATGTATTGTTTTTCTTCTAGGATTCAACCAGTAACTTTCACTTCATGGACTATTATTTAACATTACATAAATGTATATTTACTGTGCATTGAGGAAGACGAATATTGTACCAGCACCTCTAGTAATAAGGCTTAAAATGAGGCTACCAGTCAGGAAGTGGTGGTGGGTAAAGGAAACAGGACCGGAACTTCTGGCTGTGTGTGTCACACATTTTGTCTCAGTTTCACAATCATTACATGCCTGGTGACACCTCTGCTCTTTCAGTGAACCGCACAACAACTAGGGTAATGAGGTTATTGTAGTTTAAACTTAAATCTGTGCAAGAAACCCTTTTTAGTTACAAAGAATAAGCACTAGACTTAAAAAAAATGAAACTAACGATAGTGATATTGTATGCTTCCAAAACGAAGGAAAATAACATATAGAGGTCAGTTTGGAGGTTAATCTCCAGCATGAGGAAACTTTGGCGCATGTGTTAAGGAGACTGGGATGTCTATGTGAGTGAAACTAATAAAAGCTAAAAGCAAAACACAAAAATGCGCAGCCACAGCATGCAAAATAAAGGAAGAAAAATAAATCAGTATGTTATTCACACTCATATAAAAGCAAATAGCATATTTCTAATTTGTTTTACAACAAATGCAGGCAATAGCCATACATTTTTTAGTCAATGCACTTGAATTTAATAGAATGATTTCTGAAGAGGCAACAAGTATGGCCATGAAAATATGATAATGTAGTCTTCTTAGCCCACATTAGCAGCTCTAAATGCATTTTTGGGGCAGTATCTAAGAGCTACATGCAATACAAGTTTCTCATAACTGCAGCCTTTTTATCATTATCCAAAAATAAGGCACTTACACCACCGAATTGTGAGGGTTTACTTTGAATCTGGGCGCGATTGCCTAATCCTTTGCTATTCCCCTCAGTGTCTTTTTTTTCTTTCCATGCTGTGCAGATCTTGTGATTTGCTCAGAGCATCATGTTGTTTCTGTAACCTTTTAAACAGCAGCGTTTCATCTGACAACCTCCCAGTCACAAGCTACTGGCCACTCGCCACATGCCAGCAGATGCCATGAACAGATCAGCTTTCTCTTTCTTTGCTTTGCTTTATACAATCACCATCACATGAGCACAGCTGGAAGAAAGTGCGCGCATACACATGTTCACAGGCTTTTTTTTCTTACACACCAAAACCTGCATCTATTACTGTTCTGGGGGGAAAAAATCAACCTGTTTTAAAAAATTATTATAACACAGCTGTCATATTTTAATAATACTCTGACATGCTGTAGAGCAAAATGAGCTGCATAACGTTTAAAAAAAAAAAGTGAAATTGTGGCACAGCAGGATGTGGTTTAATGCTAATACCAGTCACATTTCTCTTGGTCTTAGTGCTCTCTGCTCAACCCTTACGCTAACTTATGACTAAGAGATTTTGTCTGCAGGATACAGCAGGCATCCCTGATTTCCATCAGAGAGTTGTGAAATATATATTTTTTATCTCACTTTAGAGAAAATAAATGTGACATCTAATGCGGTCCTACGGCTATAAGTGATAATTGACCCACTTTTTGAATAGCTCCAATGTTCTTTATTGAATTTAAAGGCTAAAGGTGAACTTTATCATCAAGCCACAGCAGTTATGGCTCACTAGGAGAAAAAAAAAGAAAAGTTTTAAGCATTCAAATAATCCCTAACAGAAAAAGAGGCAGGCACCGTGAGGAAGAAGTCTGTGTTGTTCTTATTATCCTTCTGTAAGCTTTCCTAAGTCTCAGCTGCACTGTTTCTGTTATGACAAACTATATAAGGCCATAGGAGTGTGTTCCACATGAGCCACTCAAATTTTCATATATATGAGCTTCTTTTTAGGGAATACGTGATTTTATATGACTAAAAACACATTTAAGACTTGAACACGTCATTTCACAGCGTAGCACTTGGAGTAAGCGAGCGGTGGTGAAAGAGGTAATCAGGAGTTTTAGAGGAGAACGTGAGAGTTCAAACAGAGGTCTGCGGCTGTCTTAGTCTCAAGTCTGTGTTGACATAACAGAGAAGGCGTACCTTTGGCTACTCGAGTAGATGTCTGTGGCGTGCGCTGGCTGATTTTAGACCTCCTCTTAACTTGTCCTCGTTTTCCTGAAATCTTGTCACGACCTTACGTGTTGCCATACAGTGCGACAAACTGGGCTGGTTCGGGTTGCTATTTCAAACTAAACACTACGTTTTCTTAGCCATGCAGTCATTTTTCATGATCTCATCCCTTATTTTTTTTCTCTCTTCCCTTTCCCCGTCCACACAGAGCCGTATGGCCGAGAGCTTGCGTCTGTTCGACTCCATCTGCAACAACAACTGGTTCACCAACACGTCGCTCATCCTCTTCCTTAACAAGAAGGACCTGTTGGCTGAGAAGATAAAACGCATTCCACTGACAGTGTGCTTCCCTGACTACAAAGGTCAAAACACCTACGAGGAGGCAGCTGTCTATGTGCAACGGCAGTTTGAGGACCTCAACCGCAACAAGGAGACCAAGGAGATCTATTCGCACTTCACCTGTGCCACTGACACCAGCAACATCCAGTTCGTGTTTGATGCTGTCACGGACGTGATCATCCAGAACAATCTGAAATACATTGGGCTATGCTAGGACCTGAGAGGGGTTGGGGTGGGGGGGGTGTCAGGGGGTGAAGCAGGCTGCAGTTGGCCTGCCATCAGGCTGGATAAACAAAGGCATGTTAGTCTGCCTGGCAGTTTATCTCTTTGGAGAGGGGCAACAGAGAACTGGGAAGGAAATGAGGTAGTAAAAGGGGGAGGGACGGACAATACTGTAGATTCAACTGTTTCAATGGAAACAACAGAGCTGATGGTCCATGGTTAAGACGGGATTTTAACCCTACATGTTTGCACTGAATATGAGTATGCAGAGACACCCAAACACATACACACTGACACACATCCTTATAGTTTGCTCACACACGAGACCTTCAGTCAAACGCTGGTTTGACAAGGCAACACTGGAAATTTTAGACAGGTGCCCCCCAACTGCCTGCAAAACGCGAAACCTGTAATGGCGGTTTCCAATTACTTTCGTCTCCTTTGTTTCATTTGCCTGAGTCAGTTAATGCTGCTTTATCAAAACAATATCTGCAGAATCAATGCTCTCTTTTGGCTTTTCACCCAAACAATAGTAAACAGCGAGTGCACCTGAGGAGACACAGAGCGAGAGAGAGAGAGCGCGCCTGTATTTCTGGGGAAAAAAAGAAGTCAGTAAACATGATGTCACAGGTTTTCTGCCTAAAAGAGGAAACTGCCACAGTCTAAAGTCAAAGTGAAATATGTTTTCTACGCACCATTTCTGTTCTTTCCTTGTCAACCCTCTATTGTTGTTCTTTTCCTCTCTTTCTTTTATCTTTTTGTGCTTAAAAAAAGAAAAACGAAAAACGAATGCGTCTCTCAAACCTGCTTTTATAGCAGGTCACTGACTTAATAATACCAGGAGTATGTTACACTCAGCAGAGTCAAAAGTATTTTTCATTACCGTTTCCAGCAAGAGACAAAAAAAAAAAATCAACAAAATAAAACAACAACAAAAAACAGTGCCAAGATCAGTTTGTAAATAAATCCAGATCCCATCCTTTATGTTCAATTTTTTTTGTTTGTTTAGTTTTTATGGACGAATACATTAAAAACATGCATGATTTTGTTACTTTGGGATACTAATATATTTTCTTTGGGATTATGTTTCTTTTTTCCTAGGTTTTAAATAATATATTCCCAAAAATATATATTAAAGTCAAACACTGTGTACGATTGTACAGTTGTCAGAGACGAATCTATTGAAAAGAGTTATATAAATATAATAATGGCGATCAGAATTTTATGATGAAGGTGGAAAAGATGATGATGATGATGATGATGATGATGATGATGATGATGATAGTGGTGATAAAGAAAACCTCACTACAAAGTTAGGGGAGAAAGTGGAAACTGTAGGAGAATCTGAAAACAAAGAAGCAGATCTTCCGTGCATTATCTAAATGGGAATTGCTTAAAAACAGTCAGTATGATGTGTAAATATACTGTAAGGTACACTCTTTGTTCAAACAAATGAAAATAACGGTTGAGTTGGGATTCTGGGAGTGAGATAAAGAGAGAGTGTGAGATAGAGGAGGAAAGTCCTACTCCGCTCCTCCTCTTACCCTTTCTTTTTTTAGTTCAGAGAACAACTCAGCCAAGGGCTTGACTTTACGGGATGTCCACTTCAACAACAGACTTAAACAATGAAAAAAAAAAAAAGACATATAAAAGGACAATAACTATGAATAAAACAACTTATGCAAATTTTTATGGTGTAGTAAATGTGTTTTTGGGTGGTGATTGTGTCAACAGTGTTTTAAATGTGTTCGGGAGGGGAGTGTTCATAGAAGACGGCTCTCCGTATTCTTTCACGATTATGCCGCATCGAGTTATTTTGCAACTTGGAATAGAGCGCCCTGTCTGAAACCTTGCTTCCATCTTCAGTGTCCAAATGATGACAAAAAAGTGTTTGTCCTCGCCGTACAATGTAGCCACTGGGCCAAGCAGAACTCGGACCTAAAGTATGCAATTAAATCACTGCAGAATGAACTTGGCCTATGTGTGATTGGGTGACAGTGTACAGCAGCACGCAGACTTCATTCTAATTAGTGTATAAACTCCAGCTCCACCAAACAGGGCTGATGGAGTCAGCCCTGTTTTGGATTTGCACTTTTTAGTCTTTAGTCAAATAGTCAAATCCCGCTTACCATGCTCTAAATAAATAAGATATACTATTATAGAGCATTTCCACTGTATTCAAACCTATAAGAGGATGATACGACCTGGTGCCATGCTGCTACGCTCAAGTGGTATGAACTTTTTAGTGTTTAAACATATTGATTTGGCTTTCAGTATGTCACACACACGCACACACACGCAAAAAAACAGTAAAAAAAAAAACCTAGAGTTTGGTGTGACTGATCATTTTTAAAATGATTTTTCCTGTTATATCTTGCTCCTTTCATCATGATCTACATCGATGTGTGGGAAATGTCTTCAGGTCATGGGGATATTGTTTTGTGGACTGATTGAACCAACAGTGGGAATCTGTTTGAGGGATGAACATAAATAAAATTCATTTCTGAGAAGGCTGAAATTGTGCCTTATGACTGTCATGTGGTTGGAGTTGGTGCCAACTTTGAAAACTGAGAGTAGTTGCTGCAAAAAGAGGAAAAAAAAAAAGTCAAAGGGAGTATAGAAATGGCCTGTAGCCTGTATTTATTTATTTTTATTCTGGAGTTTAAGTCAAATTAACTGGTCGGTACTCTCTCACCAGCAGTTGCACCTTACTAGTACTGAATTAGAGTCCCTTTTGCCTTCAGAACCTAAGCCTGTGTGGCACAGAGTCAACAAGGTGCTGGAGACATCCTTCAGAGGTTCTGGTCCATCTCAGGTAGGTTGTGGAGTTTGTATGATGAAGAAAATATCTCCACACCATTCCACCACCAGCAGCAGCCTGAACTGTTTATACTAAGCAGGATGGATGCATGCTGACCCACCATCCGAATGCTGCAGCTGAAATCAAGACTCATCAGACCAGGCAACACTTTTCTAATCTTCTATTGCCCAATTTTGGAGAGCCTGTGTGAATTGTACTGAGCTGAGAGCGGTGGCAAAGTTCAACATGTACGTTAAGAGATGCTCTTCTGCAGAGCTCTGTTGTAACAAGTGATTATTTGAGTGACTGTTGCCTTCCTATCAGCTCAAAGCAGTCTGGCCATCCTCCTCTGACCTCTGGATCAACAAGGCGTTTTCACCCAGAGAACTGCTGCTCATTGGATATTTTCTCTTTTTCACACAATTCTCTGTAAACCCTAGAGATGGCTGTGTGGGAAAATCCCAGTAGATAATACTCAGACCATCCTGTCTGGCACCAACAACTATGACACATTTAAAGCCTTTCTTCCCCATTTGGATGCCCAGTTTGAATTTTCCTATGTGCCTAAATGTATTGAATTGCTGCCATGTGATTGGCTGATTAGATATTTTTGTTAACAAGCAGATGAACAGGTGTGCTTAACTGAGTGGCCATATCCTGGGGAACCCAGTGAGGGGCATGTTATGAATAGTTTGGCTCTGATTGTCTCTTTAGAGGGAGACCTTATCACAAATCATTTCAAATTTTTTCAGAGTGATTACCTTGGACCTATAATCTGATGGAAGTGGTCTATTCCAAGATAGATACTTCCAAGATACTGCTGTCTATGGTTCAACGTGTCCTCATAGAATTCAAGGGTCAGGATTTTGCTGTTCTATGTGATAAAGATAGAAACAAATGTATAAACACTGGGAAAGGTCTAAGGAAAAAAAATTATTTGCTTATATCAAAACCTCCGGCTGTCTTTACTTTTAGATTTTGGAGCTTTGCCTATAAATCTAAGACTTATTACACCAGAAAACTCAGATTTGTCATCAGTATTGGAACATACAATATATAATAAGGGATTGAGGCATTTCTAAAAATAAGAAGTAGTTCAAAAACAACCACAGGCACAAAAAAAGACATTTTTGGCCATATTATGACAGCACTGAAATAATAAATATCTGTAAGTCCTGGCATGTTCCAGCCCTGTCTATTTGTAGGTCTACTGAATCATTCAGACATTTTTCAATGAAAGAGAAGGAAAACAAAGCCATTCCCACTAGCTGGTCTTGTCTCTTTCTTTGTTCTTGACCGGCATTAACCAGCACAGTTTCCACTGACCGCTATAAATGCATTTCCTTACGCTATTACCACAAGGTATGTCTTGTGATTCTTGTGCTTCCTCTTGTCCTCAGCTCAACTCTTCTAACTCGCTTCAGCTGACTTCTTCCTGTGTCTCCACACTGACCTCCACGTTTATTCTTTCCCTCTTATTCCATCAGGGACCCCCCCCCCCCCCCAAGCTTTTCTATCTGCTCCCACCTGCTTCTTGGCTGTAAACAGCCTAGTGAATCAAATGGACAAACTTCAAGCAGCTGTAGGAAAATTCCACAGGTCTGGTTTTCTTGGAAGAGTTTTAGTGTCTCATCTCTCCCTTTCTTTGCCTCTATCTGCTGGCAAATCTGCCATTTATCACTTTCAATCCAGTCAATCCTCTCCTCTCATTTTAGCACAGCTCAGCTTGCTCCTCCCTCCTCTGTTTGCTTCACAAAAACAGTGATGACAGCCAAGCCTCATCCTCCAAGCTAACCTTTGGACGCTGTCTCCTCCTCTGACCCCTGTAACATGAGCTCAATGTCTCCCCCTCAATCAGTCCTTAAAGAAGTTCTAAATAAAACCAAAACAGACTTAACTTGTCTTCTTGAAGCGACCCCCTGCTTGCTGTCCCAGCCCACTGCTGCTGATCTGCTCTACTTCCTAATGAGTATTATCAACCCTCCCTGACATCTGGCTGTGAACCATCTGTCTTTGAGTCAGCTCTCTGAGCCACTGTTACCCTCACAAAACCTTCCCTGGACCCTGTGACATCAGCTGTCAACAACAGCTCTCCTGTCTGTTTTATCAGTCTGTATTTATAGAAATATATTTTTGGCAAATATTCAGTTATTTTTAATTTTAACAATGCCATCTTAGTGTCAAGAAAATGGGTGGATGATGCATACTTCTCAATGTATGGGTGCAACGGTGAACCAGAGAGCTCGATTTAAAAGCAATATTTAAATTATAAACACTGTTGAATGGTTTTGTGAATTCCGTTTGCTCAATAAAATTTAAAGGTTATCTATTTAACCATTTATTTATTTTCCCAGAAAATGAATGAACAACCTCGCAGGTTGTTTGCTTTCACAATCTGCAGCACACGACCAGGATCACTATAATTACATCCAGTAGCTAGGCAGTTACAATGCATGTTTACCATTTAGTAATTTGTGAGCATGCGTTGATTTATTAAATTATGCTAACCAGAAACAACATGTGGTTGATTGCAATGCTATTAGTTATGCAAGTATTAGTCAAGAACTAGAGCACAATTAAGATAATTATGGTAATATAATAATATCTAATAATAGTTCAAGATTAAAAAAAAGTCATGAAGTTTCTACAATTCATCATGGCAGAGGCACGCCTTTATGTACCAAGATTCATGCCAATTCATCTAACAGGTATTTCACTCAAAGCCAAAAAGGTGAACCTCATGAAGCTCAAAGATAAGTGAGCGGATTATCAAACTCATCAGGTTATATTTAGAGCCTGATCGATTTACCAGCAGGCTGATATTATCAGCCAATATTAGCTATTCGCCAATCTATCGATATCGGTATTCATAATGGCCAATAAATGAAAATTTTAAAAAGAACAGATAAGAGAGACACCATTCAACTATGTTATGAGTATTGATGTTGTATCATTTGCACCCCAGGGCGCATCCTGCAACTTTCCTGTTGGCACCATACCTTTGGAACAACACAACAACCAGCTGATCTGAGCAGTGTAAACAAATGAATAAATTAGTAGACATAACAAATGTTAGGGAAATCTGTTTATGTTTTGTGTGTCTGAAAGAAAAACAAATATTGGCCCATATATTTTTAAATTACCAAATATCGGTCTTAAAAATCCTATATCGGTTGGGCTCTAGTTACATTGTCTGTCGACAGTGAATATGCACCATAAATATCTGTAAAAAAAACAAAAAAAAAAAAACAGTGTAAATCAGACCCATCTAACAGTAGTTGAAATATGTCTACCTGAACATAAGAAAAACACCATCCATCCCAACCAGCTAATAGTATTTATCATGCTGGTATGTGGAGCAAGAGCAGAATACTCTGCTGAAGTTTGGGTGGACTGAAATAGGTTTTACAGGCCTAAAGTGGTGGGTAAAGCCTTGGTCAAATCCATATCACAGAGCCTTTGGGCATCGGATAAAGTATGCCAACATTCCTCTGCTGAAGCAAAGGGTATAAAATAATATTTCACTCAGCAGCAGTTTGGCTGTGCTGGCGTGCTGCCAGGCAATATAGACTGACTCATGTAAAAGGCTGAGGGTTAGGGCCCAGTCGTACCAGTCTTTATACATTTTGAGCTTTAATCCATTCAGGTAAATGGCTTCCATATTTAATTTTGTACTGAGCCTTTAGCTATGTTCGCACTATGAGCAATAAAGTTACAAAATGGCCAAGCGCTGGCAGTTACGTTGTCACTAAAGTGTTGCGCAAATTGGATTGCATTTCTGAATTTTTCACTTCCTGTTCAGTCAATGTTACAATAGCAAATCACAAAAACACTTGTTTTATCGAGTTCCTGGATCTTGGTGACTGAATGAGCTCAAAGTTGTGCAACTTCTGACTAAAAAAACAGTCTGACAGCCCTTCTACTACCACCAATCCAATGAAACCACACAAACTAACGCCAACATCACCAACCCACAGAGGCTTCCTGCTTCCAACGTGCGCCCCTGCCTCAGTGCCAACTGACGGGGTGGCAGAAACTGTCAGACTGGGAGACATAGACAGAGAGACAGCCACACTAACACAAATACTGACGCACAAAACCTGTTTGGCCATTTCTCTCAGTCGCTAATGAAGCACTTCCTCCTTCGTTATTATTTTGGTTCCAGGAAAACACACGTAGAACAAAGCAGTTTCTGTGTGTAGCTTTGGTCAAGATGGAATACTATGTGCTGGTAGATCATAAAAGATGTGGCGCTTACTATTTTTTTCTCTTTTCTAGTATAAAATGTATACACATCATAGGCACCCAACTACTAACGGGTGTCTCTTAAGCCTTATTACGCCTCAGATTTTAGTCCACATATTCTTTTGTCAAGCAAACGCTATGAAAAGCTCTTCTTTGCACTGTGCTTTTATGAACTGCATGCTCTTTATTACTGTAATACTCACCTCGCTCTGTGGCGAAACAACACGCTGTCTGTTCACATTTTCTATGTCGGCCTCCCTTAATTGCCATAATGTGCTCCTAGTCTGTTGCAATTACTTTTCCCCCTAACACATTTAGATGCTTAGGTGTCAGCAAAATGGCCTGCAGGCATTACTGATGTGTCAGAAAACGTACTAACTCCACCCTTCATTTGCGGTACTGTTGACAAACTTGTTATTGACTGGGAGGCTCTGTGCACAAATGAACTGCGTCTCTTATCTATTGACCCTGTGACCTTGATTTGCTGATTGCCCACTTTCACCACTAACTGTTATGTCAGAGTGCATAAAATCAAATCACTTGTAATACTAATGCAGCACAGCTGTGAAGCAGTTCCAGGTGTCCTAGTCAAAGTTATGGCATGCTTAACTGTTGCTTTGCCGAAGTTCTCCAAAAACATCCATCCATCCATCCATCCATCCATCCATCCATCTAGCATAATCACAACATAGCCTGTAAATAAAAGATGTACACACTCGCCAACCTGGTTAATGAAGTCCTGTCTTCAAAGCCTTGAACTGATCATATATGCCCTGCTTTATTTTTCATTTTGAATCTAATAAAGGCTGTAACTATGTTGTATTTAATAAAACACAAAATTGGAAATTGAGATAATAAACAGAGATTAAGGGAACTGAGGACAGTTTTTCCATAGAGCTCAAAACAACCACTCCTTTTTGGAACCAGAGGAGCTTCTGTAAAGAAGCTCGAGTCAGCTCAATCTCAGTATGAATTTAGACCACAGATCAGTAATTACAGCTGTGGGTTCATAAAAACATATACACGTAAGCCCTTTTCACATGTACATTACACGCATAGTATTAATAAACACATCGTGGTTTGTGTGTTTTGGCCTTTTGTTCATGCGTTTAGCATTTAGGTCACTGAAAAACTTCTGAAAAACACCATTTTTTAAGATATTTAATTTCTGCGTTTATATGTGGACAAGGAAAATGAAGATTTTGCCTTCCAACATCAAAGGTCTGAGCCTTTATCTCCTTTTTGGATTTTGTGACTTCTAATGTTATTGCTTGACTTCTGATTGGCCAAGATTTCTGTTACATCGCCACCTGCTGATTGACATTGATATTTTCATGTGAATGGAGATGTACTGTATTGCCAAGAGTATTCGCTCATCTGCCTTCATGTGCGTATGAACTAAAGCTGTTACAGCTTCAACTCTTCTGGGAAGGCTTTCCACGAGGTTTAGGGAATTTTTTAACATTCTTCCAGAAGTGCATTTGTGACACTGATGTTGGACAAGAAGGTCTGGCTCACAGTCTCCACTCTGATTCATCCCAAAGGTGTTCTGTTGAGTTGAGGTCAGGACAGTCAAGTTCTTCCACACCAAACTCGCTTATCCATGTCTTTATGGTTCTTGCTTTATGCACTGGTGTACAGTCACGTTGGAACAGGAAGGGGCCATCCAAAAACTGTTCCCACAAAGTCAGGAGCATGAAATTGTCCAAAATGTCTTGGTATGCTGAAGCATTAAGAGTTCCTTTCAGTGGAACAAAGGGGCCGATCCCAACTCCCGAAAAACAACTCCATGGATGCCAGAACTAAACACAAAACTGTGGAGCAGGGTGACACGCAGCAAGGTAAACACTGACGATGACACGACAAGGAAGCTGGGAAAAACACAGGGCTTAAATACAAACACAGGATAATGAGAGGACGGGAACAGGTGGAGAAACAGCTGGGAATAATTAAACAAGACAAGACCAGGAAGTAAAACTAAATACAAGGCTAACAAAGTAGAACAGGATACAAGTAGGCACGGGATAGAGCTGCAGACTTGTCACAATAAAACTAAATACAAACACACAAGGCAAGGGACATGACACAGAGGGACAAACAGACACTGGAACACAGAGACGTGGGGAGGACAAGAACAAAGGGAAACAGGATTGCGATAAAAGGTAACTATAACAACAGGACTCTAAACTAATCACTAATCGCTAAGAATCAAAAGCATAAGCAAACTGGGAAAATGCAATAAAATTTGAATGGAAACAAGATCTAAAAGTACAAAACACAAAACGCTGGGCAAAAGGCCCAAGACCATGACACAGAGAAGTACTGTTCTCCTGGCAACCACCAAACCCAGACTTCTTCACTGGATTGCCAGATGGAGAAGAGTGATTGATTACTCCAGAGAACACGTCTCCACTGCTCTTGAGTCCAGTGGCAGCATTCTTTACACCACTGCATCCAACGCTTTGCATTGTGCTTGATGATGTAAGGTCTGGATGCAGCTGCTCGGCCATGGAAACCCATTCCACTCTATATGCACTGTTCTTGAGCTGATCTGAAGACCACATGAAGTTTAGAGGTCTGTAGCAATTGACTGCAGAAAGTTGGTGACCTCTGCTCATTATGCACCTCAGCATCCGCTGACCCCACTCTGTCATTTTACGTGGCCTACCACTTTGTGTCTGAGTTGCTGTCATTCCCAATCTCTTCCACTTTGTTATAATGCCACTAACAGCTGACTGTGGAATATTTAGTATCGAGGAAATTTTATGACTGGACTTGTTGCACAGGTAGCAGAGGGTAGAGGGGGAAAAAAACAACTAAATTTGTTGTGAGTGTTTGTTTTCGGTTTCTTCCAATTTATATTTAACCAGGAAATCTGAAAACAAGGCATTATCTGCTTTTTCATTTTGGATTTGTAAATGAAAATTGAAAAAAATGGTGACTATTTTCAGATGTGCATGAATACATTTAGTTTATTTTAATATTATATCATTCTTTGAATAACAACTCTTCTATACGATTGACTGATTTGGCTTGGATTTGAGTTCTTTCAGATCACCAATTTGGGAGTTTTGAATGATCGAGTTTTGATAAGTTGAAGAAACACTGCTTATATTATTTCCTGAACAGGACCCACAAGCACAAAAACCTTCTGCACCTGAAAAAGTATCTAAGTTCTGATTGATAATTGCTGAAAATACTGTTTTTCATCTACATCAAAAATGCAGCTGCAACCGCTTTCCATTTTTATCTTCTATTTATCTCCCTTTCCATGGTGACCCTGCATTTTATAACCCCACTTAAAGACATGATTCATTTCCAGCCACTGTAAGAACTTTCATTGTCATCTGTTCCATTACTTCACAAAGATCACAAAGATATGAGTTCAGAGGAGCAATCCACCTATAATTAATAGGCTTACTGGCTTCCAAATTCTGGGCAGCCTGCCCTCCTGTCTAATAATGCCTCGGATGCCTTATCACTAATATGATCTGACCTAACCTTTTGAATCATTTTAGCTTTGATTTTTCCATCCATCCATCCATCCATCCATCCATCCATCCATCCATCCATCCATCCATCCATCCATCCATCCATTAAAAAGTCTGAAGCTTTTTGTTTTTAATAGCATTTGTCTTTTAAATATGATTTGCTTTTGCCTGCCAGCCTTTAAAAATGTGCTTTTTTTTTTTAAAGTGTTGAGCTATGTTGATTCCTCACGTGTGCTGCTATAATTCACTGATGCTCTTTTCTTTGCTGAGAAGATAAATTTATCCAAAGGTAGACATACAGGCTAATCTAATCTAATGTAAGCACAAAATCTGAACCGCTCATCCTGTTCGGGATTACTTTCCAAGCACACATTCAGGAAAATGTGTGGTAATTTCACGCACCAGGACATTTGGTGCTGATGATAGCATTTATCTTTATTCAAAGTCCATATAATATAGGTCAAAAGCATTTAATCCCAGAACCACGTTGTCCAAGTAATAAATATTAAATGACACTATATAGGCTACTATAGGTAAAAAATTATAGTTATTCTTTCTTTGACGTATGAATATTGACTTATCTGGGACTAGATAAGTCTGAAGATAGTAGCTCATTTGGCATCACATACCCCGGTCATTATAAAGGAGAGCTGTGAGGAGCATAAATTAAGAGCACAGTATATGAATAAATCAGCTCCTGGAACAGGATCAGAAGGCTGCGACAAGAAGGTTTGGGTGTTTCATCCCTAGAAGTAAATCTAAAACAACCATATCTCAACAGAGCTGCTTCAGACACCATGGAAATAGGTCTCAATGTGGGTGATTTTTTTTTCCCACAGAAAGGAGAGAAGGAAGGCAGATAATAGGGCCTTAAAGGCAGTGGACTAAAGCTCAAAAAGTTCAGAAAAACATCACTGTAATTGGTTTAGGATAGTTGGCAAAATGAACCTCTGGGGATGGTTTCACAAAGATAGTTTAGAGTGGCCTGTGTGGCTGGACCAGTCTAGTGTTTTTACAAGTCAGACCATTTCACAAAAATAACAATGATCTCGTTTTAGGCCAAAGAAACACCTTACCCCCAGACTAACTAACTCTATAACCACCTCCACTGAGCAGCTGCACCCAAAAACAAAGAAACTGTTGATGTGAAAGTTGTCCATAGTTTCCCTGTAAGCTGCATCATTAAATTATTAGCCAGCTACCTACTAATTCAATATTAGCTTATGTTTTTTTTCCACTGACTGATGTCACCTTGACCACTGTTTATTCTCTAGAACAGAGGCGGTGGCCCACATGTGTCTTCAACGCTATATTTAAAGTCCTCCTCTTAACTTACCTGTAATTCACTGTAGTATAGACCTGCTTAACATAGTGAAAGTCTGAGGTTCTTTTTGTGGTGGATGAATTTAGTCACCTGCAGTGTATCTGAACTCTGACAGTCAAAATCTGTCCCCTGGAACTTCCCTGAGTGGCTAGACAGGTTCTGTCTGAAGGTTTTACTTTGGTCGTTGTCTTCTTTTTAGCTGCTGTAATCAATATTTCCTCCAGTTACCTCTAAATTAAATGTCTAATGTTGCTGCTACTTTAAATTTAAGCAAAACGTTTGATCGTGCCACTATCACACCATTTTTCCAAATGCAGAAAGAAAACAGTATACCAATCAGTCCTAATGTGATCATGTGAGGTCTGAAGACATCAGCATCCCACCTTTATACTCAGTGCCTACACCAGGCATTATCAAGTCCTTTTCTTAGGTAACAACAATGTAAAAATAGCTCATTACAGGTGAAGGTTCTGCATTCAAAAGTACAAGTACTCTCTTTGTATTTAACTATTGCCTGTGACTGATACATTTTCACATATAATATTATTAAATCTAGTTTATCTACTCAGGAGGAAAAATACTGTTCTGTTACATGAACCTTTTGGACAACCCTTTTTCTTTTCTGTAAAATACTCGACTCTTTGAGATTCAGACATAATAATAATAACATTTGAGTAAGATTACAAATAAACCTGTGACCCTGGATGGATCAGTGGTTAAGAAAATGAC
Organism: Cichlasoma orientale; assembly: GCA_034780415.1. NCBI lineage: Eukaryota > Metazoa > Chordata > Actinopteri > Cichliformes > Cichlidae > Cichlasoma > Cichlasoma orientale. The sequence continues at coordinate 525,216 of JAVDPK010001638.1, forward strand.
AAGAGGGAAGTTTATTGGGAAATACTTCAATACTCACAGACATTAAAATGTAACCCGAGCTACAGAAGATACATTTTCATCACAAATTATGGCTGAGTTCTTTGGAATCAGTATTTCTTTGATAAAAACATGCTTTATGATGCAAAATGTAGTAAGAACCTAAAGAAACTGTGAAAGTACAAATGGTGAATGAATGAATGCTGCACATCAGCTAAGAGATGACTCTGAGCTACCAATTAAACATAAAACTGTAGACGATATTGTCTCATTTTGGGGCTTCCAGAGCTCTTTCATTTTATTCTCTTGTTCAGTGACGCGCCACTTTTGCAGCGTTGTGCTACTACGCCACCTTGTGGATTTATCTTAGATATCTCTATGCCCACCCACCCGCCCATCCATGCATTTCCTTCGGCTTATCCAATTATAATATAGTATAATATAATATAATATAATATAATATAATATAATATAATAACTTCTACCTCCATGCAAATTGACAGCTCCGCTCACACTACAAAGCCATAATTATATTATTTTAAACTTTCAAACTCACTGCAAACTTACATTAGTTAGATCTTAAGCCTATTTTGGGACGAGGGAGACGTGGCTTAAATTTTATTGAAGTAGCTAAGTCAGTGCATGGAGCGCACGTTTCTGCCATGTGTTTCTCATTAGTCTCTGCTGTGAAAATGAAACCTGCTGAGCTCCAGCTGTACTGACAATGAACTCAAACTCAAGGCTGGATTTATATGATGTTAGTTTGTGTTTTCTTCCCTGTCAGAAGTCTGTGCATCTTGGACTTGACCTGTGATTTGTTTAAAAAATCCAAATAAATGTGTTTTTGGTCCCAAATCTATCAGATTCATAGCTGTGAGCAGTAAAAACAAAGGTGTTTCCAGTTTAATGATAGCTCTGTGCCATTAAATAATGATGTTACAAGTTTTGCAAGGCTTCATGCCCAATTGGGTGCACTTTGAGTTCCCTGGCATCTCACTGTTCAGGATGAGTAACTGCTAGATGATAAAAGAGACTTAGAAGATGCCACAGAGGCTGAAGATGCCACAGTTCTGCTCATGTGAACCTGTGTGATCAGATGGAGGGGATTTTGCAGTATTAACATAAAGGGAAGCTGCCCTGAAGCACTTCCTTCACCCGAGTTTACACTTCATGACATCAACAGCTCCCTGGAAAAGTTTTAAATCTTTGCCATAACAGGTGTTAACATTACCTCACTGTTGCATGAAATGGGCTCATGGCCAGAGATGGTTTTCTGACAACAAGTTTTGACCTACAGGTCAACACTTACCAAATCATCATACACTAGAAAGTTTCAGCAGAGCTACCCCAGCCATGACTACAAAAATAGTTAACACACACATATGCAAGATCCTACCCCTCCCCCCAGATGACCTCTGTTTTGGCAATAATTTCCCATGAGTAACATAGATAAGTAACGTTCAACAACAAAAAGAAATTCCAAATTGTTTTAGTAATAGTTCAAACAAGTAAAATACACCAAGTTGGACCCCCCTTACATTATTTGTGGCATAGATTAAACAAGGTGCTGGAAACATATTAACAATAAACAATTAACCAACTTTCACAGCTTCCAGAGGCACAAAGCACTAAACAGAATGCGTGTCCCAGTAGGATCACCGCTTTTTTTGCGCACCTGGAAATTTTTCCATTGTTGTCTGGGCTACACTCAGTGTAGTGTGTATTTGCAGCCCACTTATCATCAAATTAATGAAAACATTTTATTAATTTTCTTTTATTTAATTGCATATGTTTTCTTAAGTTGCAGAGCACTTAGTTCTCAGGGTCGCATCACAATGGGGGCCTCTGCAGAGTCTCTTGAATCTGAGACTCAGATTGAGTCTTGGTGAGAAAGTGGTCAGAAACTGGGAAACACAAAAACTATAAAGAAAATGTTGCCTCGTCTGGAAACTTTCGATGGTTGAAGTCTCTGCTTGGGTTTAAAATCAGGACTAAATTCAGTGAGTGCAACCAAGCCTTAATCCCCAAAGAGCGTGGCCTCATTCCAGTGATTGATTCTCATTCAAGTGAATATTGATTGTCCCCATTCAGAGAGTTCAAGCAGCCATTTGTAACTGTAACAGTCTGGTAACTCCCCCATCTCGCTCCTTTATGCCTCTTCCTCCCACTGTCCTGGCTGTCTTCAGTATCAGTGGGATTCTGTGGTGTGGTTGCAATAGCTTACAGGCATTTTGACATTTTTTCCTCACTGGCAAAAACTTAAAAAGTAAAGGACAACAAAAGAAAAGAAGCTTCAAAAGAAAAAAGAAAAAGGAAAAAAAAGCTTCCACACGTTAAGGTAAAAAACTTAAAAGATGCAAAAATAAAATAAAAAATACAAAAAAACAACAGATCTAGCCTACCAAAGAAAAAGAGTTATTGAATATAAACAAAGTTCAAGGTAAATATTACTTTTTATCAGTATGAGCTGATAAAACATCACCGTCATTGTGCCACCGTCATTGTGCCAATCCTATCAGGCCATTACTGCCAGAGCTGTCCAAGGTACTTTATTTTTTCACTCCTTGTTACTTAGTACTCGTCTTACATTGTTGCACAATCTACGAGATAGGCAGAACAAGCTTTTTCTCCAAGGCTTGCTGCGGGGCACAGTCCCTCACTCACTGCTAAGGCTTCAAGGCACACAGTGATCTCCATCCAGCCTCCTATTAGTCTGACAAACTGCAAAGTGCACAGCTGACAAGATGGCTCCAAATACAGGAGTTATTTCCTTAAGATTGGTAGCAAGTTCACTTGATTTTTGTTTATTGGTGCCATGTTTGGCCACAGCTTTGGTGATTTTATTTTCATTTTCAAATCCCTTTGATGTATATAATAAAGAAAAACATGGAGCAGTAAAGCACATTTGTTCTATCTGTACATCTATCTTGGCTTTAAAAATACAGTTATAATCATAATATGCACGTGATAATACTCATTAATGAAAAAAAAAAACTTAGATGTACTGTCCTCATTCTTTCTACAGCTTTTAAATCAGATATTGGATCCACACATGAAGTGATGATTGTGTCTCTGTGAAACGTCTTGGAAAACAAATTGAAGTATACTAATTTTGTGTTATTTAAAGTTTGGACTGG